>BPLQ01011325.1:26430-41951 GCA_021605075.1 Caerostris darwini | reverse complement strand
AATTACGTCTCATTCACTGAGTGGGTGGATGACAGCGCCACAACATAATTATCATATAGCATGTTATTCACTTTTGCTCCAGTATATTTCTTCATCCTTAAAGTACAATAATTTGTCCCTGTATTCTGATTTCCATGCTTCCCAGGTGGTTCTGTTTTGAGAGATACGGTGAAAAGACTAATTAAACTAGTGCATAAAACTTGTGTACACTAATGTAATTATTCAATAAATACTTCAGATATTTTTGTATTCTGTGATTTCTCAAATGTATTTATGATTTCTATATCTAATTAATTTTTGAAATTTTAGATTGAAGAGGATGAAATCCAGTCAATCATGACTTACGTGTGCTGTGGAATATCATCAGTAGCGCTCATTGGAACACTCATTTGTTTGTTAGAAATCAGGTCCGATATGAGATTTCGTAGTATATTTGAAATATTGAGCAACATATTTTTTTAATATTTACTCTCCTTGATTTATGTCTAATCTTTGTTACTGTTTTTTATAGTAGATTATCAATTATTCTAAATAAACATTAATTTAAATAATTCAACAAATAATGTAAATATATGACAGACCCATTGTTTATATGTATGCTACAAAAATATTTTTAATGCTTGAAGAAAATGAGTATTGCAGCACTATACAAAAAATTGGGAAACAAATGAATAATGAATTTAAATAAAAGTAACTGCAAGTAAAATTATTCAATTAAATATTATTTAATGTTGATTTCTCAAATTGAAAATCCCGTAAACTGCTAATGAAACCGAAGTAAAGAAAAGACAAGTAATATAAAAAAAAAAAAATTTAAGTCAATTCCTACTTTTTTTTCACTATATTGCAAAAGTCCTTTATAAATAAAGTTGAAAGTTTCCTCTTACATCTGGCGCCATCTATTGGTAGATACATACAACTTAAATCTTAATCTTAAAAAAAACTATAATTAATTAATTAATTAATTAATATTTGAAAAAACTGTATTAACATCAAGTGTCATCTACTACAAGTTTCAAAAAATGTATTTGAACTTGAGTGGATGAGTAAAAAGTATTTTATTAATGATTGAAAATTTGAACAAGATATATATAGGAAGAGTGTGAACTAATAGTAGGAATTGAATGAAGTAACTCAGGTTATTTTTTTAAAGCAAAAAAGTAAAAGTTCTTCCTTAATTTTGCAGACATAAAGTATAAGTTTTAAAGATCGTCTTCATAAATGCATTAACTTATTTTTAAATTTTGAAAAATTGCTTCGTTAATAAATCTTAAACTATTTATCTTGTTTTATTACTTCACCTTAAAAAACAATTTCGCCATTTTCTCTTTTTAAATTTTGATTTCTTAAAATGCTTTATATGTAATTAATTTTTAGTATTTCTTATAAAAATTAATTTAATTCTTTTCTAGATCACTGCATGGAAGACGGAGTATCATTACCGGCAACTTGTGCGTCTGTCTTCTATTTACAAATTTATTAATATTGTTTGGTTTGGATCAAACTCAAAATAAAGTAAGCAGTTCGCATTTTATACACAAATCATACAGAAAAAATTATAACATTTTTAAAATTAAGTCATTATTTTATTTTTTTACAGAAAAATGAAATAAAATATTTATAAAAGTGACTTAATTCGTCTAAAACTATATCTTATAACTCATTCCACGATTATTTTATTTATCTCTGTGAAACTTTTAAAATCGGCTGTTGCTTATTACTTTATTGTTAGAAAGTATCCATTATGGTACACAAATGGCTAGTTACCTCATGTATAGAATATCTTCATGAAGATTTCTGGTGTAATCAGGGCCGGATTTAGATGAAAAGAGGCCCTAGGCTTTTCCACTTATGAGGCTTTTTCTCCTCCCATTTTTAAGTTTGTAAATTACATGAGAGATAATAAAATACATCATTACTGTGATATATATCAATATGTTAAATGAAACATGTTGTGATTGGTACTAATCTTTATAAAAAATGCGGCACGGATAATAAATTAAAGAAATGTTGAGAACACTTATTTGGACATGTATTCTCAGCATCCTATATAGTACTTGTAACAATAACTCATCAAACATAACGCACAACATTTACAAAGAAACAAAATTCAAATAATAAAAATCTTTGACTAAAAAACTAAAATATGCAATAAAAATTATCATATTTTCTGTCAAATTAAATTAACCATATTCAATACATTGAAGATTAAAGCAAATTCAATTCAGATAAATTTATTTCATAATAATTAGCATTTAAAATTTAAGTATAAATTATTATGAATTTTAAGTTTTAAACTAAACCAAAAATGAACCCAAAACAGACCCAATGAGCCGAACGCGTTGATCTTAACTAATACATTTTTATGTTTGTTTTGTAGAATTTCTCCTTATTTTCGATTCAGTGTTTTAAAATATTTTCGATTCACTTTTTTTAGAATAGTGTAATTCTAATTTTGTTAAAAAATTTGAATGTAGGCCCCTCTTGATCTTGAGGCCCTAGGTTGAAGCCTAGTTAACCTATAGTAAAATCCGGCCCTGGCTGTAGTAGGCGCTGATACCATTCTTCCAGTGGCTTTATCGAGGCATGACCTTAGTTCAGTCGGGGCTCTTGAGTATAACTGCAAATATTGATCATCAGCATTTATTATAAATCTCTTTATTTCTGATCTGAATGTAATTCTAAATAACTGCAAAGAATATAAAATGTTTAAATAATACTAACTTTTGTCAGTAGTCTAATGAGTACTTGTAATGCCTTAGTAATTTTGTGAAAGAATATATGTCTAGCATCAAACGTTTCTCGTAAAGGTTTATATGAAAAATTATTTTCAAGACGTTATCTTTATAAATACGTCATTTTGAACAATTTTAATTTTATTTTGAAAGTTTTGAACTATGTTTAAAAAATATCAAAATTAGCAATTTTTTCAAATTAAAAAAAAAAAACCTTACATCATTAAAAAAAACTTTGTGTACGTACTACATTCAGCTGTTAAAAATAATTGAAATAAATATTTTTTTCAAAATTATATAAATTAGATAATTTCCCAAAAAATAATATATAAGTAAACCAAATAAAATTTTATTTTTTAGTGAGAGTTCCCTATAACAAATGTACTTCTTTAGATATGTAATGTACTTCATCTGAAATACACTTTAAAAAAATTTAAAAAATCACAAACAGTAGTAATTAAATTTTACAATAAAAAGTCTGAATTTATGATCTTAAAAAACTAAAGAATTTTAAGTAAGAAATATTGAGAATACTTTTATCTTGCTACATAGTGTTAAAAACTTTTCGATTAGTCATAACAGCGTGACTTTAGTTATAAATTATTGGTGATTTGTTATAAATTAATGGGGTTTTTTTATAAATTAGTGGTGATTTGTTGATCAAATTCATGTTATAAATTATTGGTGATTTGTTGGTCAAACTCGTGTTATAAATTATTTTTGATTTGTTGATCAAACTCTTGTTATAAATTACAGGTGGTCTGTGCTATAATTGCTGGCTTGCTTCACTTCTGGATTCTTTCTGCTTTTTGCTGGATGCTTGTAGAAGGTTATCACTTGTACAGAATGGTTATCCTTGTTTTCCAACGAGGGACAAATTTATCCGTAAAATTTTATTACTTTTTTGCTTACGGTAGGTTCAGTTTCCTTTTTTTTTCCAATGTTTTGAATTAAAAATGAGTACAACAATCCAGAGCACTAATTTATTTTTTATAATTATTATTCATTCTTAGGATCCCCATTGGTTATTGTTGCAATCTCTGCATCATTAAGATGGCAAGGCTATGGTGGACATAATTAGTAAGATATTTTAACTGTTACAAAAATATTTTGAATTAGATTTTGTTTTGAATTTTTTCGTACAAGAATGCATAGTCATTATGGAAGGAGGTTTAGTTTAAATGAAAAATTCCTAAATATTCAATTTTATGCCTTTTGCTAGAATAAATTTACCATTTTAAAATGATTAGATGTAGGTTGTATGTAACAAAATAAATTTCAAGACTTGGTACATTAACCACTAAGCAAATATAATTCATTATAGATCATACTGTATTTAAAGTAAAACAATTTCTATATAAAATATAAAATGCAACAGTAATATAAATAAAATATATATAATGTCTTGACTCATTATTAGGGGAATTCATGTTATTGTAAAATAGGATTTTTCAAATTTTTCCACTTAGCAATCCACTTTACACGAACAAATATCTTTGAGACACTGGATGTATAACAACAAATAATAGGAATGCATAAATATACGAAAATATGTATAATAAATATGTCACTTAATGATTTTCAAAAAGTAAATAAAGGAAAAATTAGTACAATATGCATGTAATAATTTATTGCTTTTTATTATACTTCAATATCTGAAACGAAGTGTATTTCAGTTGTTGGTTGACTTCCCACTATGGATTGATGTGGAGCTTTGTGGGACCCGCTTGTGCTATTATTTTAGTAAGTATCTCTCAAAGAATGCTTTTTATGCTTTTCTCTTGACAAATACTAAATTAGTGTATCATAACTAAGATCGAAACGGAATTATAAACATAAAAGTAAAACTATTAATATAAAAAAGTCCAATCAGGAGATCAAGCAAAGTAGAGCATGCAAAGATGTAAAATTGGCTTACGAATGGAATTTGTAGCATTGGTAAGTGTGTTGGAAGAGTATAACACCTTTTCATCATTCAACAACAGAACTGTGTTGAAAGAAGAAGAACATAGAAAAGAATTTAATTTAAATCCATAGCAAAACATCAGTTGAATTACGACTTTTAGATATCATATGTACTATCTTGCAATAGATTGTAATGCAGTAAAGCTAGAAGTGTGTTGAAGTACAGGTAATTCAAAAGATCTAGGAATAGAGCATACCATCGTATATATATATATGTTTAGTTAATAAACATTTACATTTTATTATTTTATGTGCATGTATATATAAACATTTTATATCCATGAGTTTGCAATTTTTATTTCATCTTTAAATAATTTAAAATTAAATACGACTTTTTATGTCAAACTAAATATTAATTGTACTTTACTATTAAGATAAGTTTTATAACTGAATAAAATAATAATTTTAAAAAAATATGATATCATTCGAAATAGTCAAACGAGTAATGGGTTTTCTTATTATATATTACAAGAAGAATTATTAAAAATAAGTATAATTATTGAGTTCTAATTTGCTTATTTACTTCACAACAAATTGTTTTTGTTTGTTTATAAACTTATTTATTATGTATTTGTTTTTGTTTGTGTGTTTCAAAGCAATATTTTAAAAACAAGTTGGAATATAAGACACGTAATTCTTTTAAAAAATACTACTACTTATTGTTAAAGTAGTATAAATATATGTGTTGGTATGTATATGGATTCAAGATAGTATATGCCTTGAGTCTTATTGCCATTTAATGCCCGACTGTTGTAAAAATGCCTGCATTCCTTATAATTATTCTAATTAATATGTTCATTGTAAAATATTTTGCAATTATTTTTTCTCTAATTTCTTTGTTAATGTTAAAATAACTGACTACATTGTGATTTATTAATTTTAGATTAATATTGTGATATTCATATTAACTTTGCGCTCTGCATCTACTGTAAGGGTTAAAAGGGAACAATCTACAGTTAAGAAAATAAAGTAAGTTTTTATTTTTATTTTGTATATATTTATTTTATTGTGTAAAGTAATAAATGATAAGTGTTTAAAAATTAAAAAAATTAATTTTACTTACTTGAAGTTTTACTTTGAAAGTTTTAAATTCCCAAAAAAATGTTAAAATTTAATCGAATATTTCTCAAATCGAAGAGAAATTTTACATATAGTGCATAATTAAATATGTTTTTAATAATAAATTTGGCTAAATACCGAAAAAAAGTTTATTGTAAAATGTTTTGTGAACTTTTCAATGATAATTATTTTCTAAATTTGAGCCATCCTTAAGTAGTTGAATTCAGCATAGTTTATATCTGATTTATATATTAACGTAAAAGTTTCAAATTTTGGTACCATGGATTTTTTTATGCCTAAAAATTAATTCGTTTGTCTGAAGTCTCTGTTTATTTTGTGTATTTTCAAATTCTTTTCTTCATCCAACATTTTAAAAAAGGACAAGTGGGCTTTGGTCATATACTTTGCTTTTATCAACTAGCTGAGTGTATATTTCTTCGCGAGCAGCATAACTGATGGCCGACCTTCTCAAAAGTCTATCATGATTATATTCCTTCTCTGTTTTTTCATGTCAATATAGCCCAATAGCCTTTCGTCTCCTTATTATATAATACTGAATTTGCTGCAATTTGTCTATTTAATCTGTGATGAACAACTATCTACAAGTACACAGATTAGGAAAAAAAATACATTGAAAAGAATAAGGTACCACCCGAAATATTTTTGAATTGAATTGATATCAAAAACTCTCACTTAATCTCCTTGATGGCAAATCTTTGGTGACAAATGACATCAGGTTCATGAAATGAATGGCTAGCGCTCTGGCGCTCAGTACCAGAGGATTCGGGTTCGAGTCCCGGCGGTGCCATGGATGTTTGTAGTGGTTAGGAATCCACTTTAAACCGTAGTTTCCGGTCTAATATGATCGTAGAGCATTGTAGGGATAGTGTTGCTCGCGTCCGTAGCATATCGTCAAGCTACACATGCCCCCCGGGTAGTGCTAAATGAATAACTATACATACATATACATGTACTATACATATAAAGTGCATTTAAAATAAAGTCTTACAAAAAGTATGCATGTGAAGTATGCATGTTATTAATTTTCTGTACAAAAAAAATTAAGATAACAATTTATTGAAAATAGATATACAGTTTATATATTCACTTTATCAGCATTATTCTTCAAAGAATGGAATAATTTTACATATTCGAAAGAATCATTACTAAATTTTCATATTTTAACTGTACAGTAAAATAAAACAATATGTCTGCTTTTCAAAAAAACTTTTTTTCAAGAAATGCACAGTTATTTATGGAATTTTTAATTTTTGTTGAAGATATTTTTAATTGAATATTTTTTTAGGAGTTGGGCTAGAGGTTCCATGTCTGTAATGTGCTTACTTGGTCTTACATGGTGTCTTGGCCTGTTTTATATAAACAAAACATTTCAAGTATTTTCATACATATTTACTCTTCTAAATGGATTGCAGGTAATATTGTCATTTACTTTAGTTTTAAATTTTTATTTTTTTTCTATAAAAATGTTTTAAATCCTGGTTATTTTGAGTGTATATTTTATTGTCAACGGGTCAAATTAATTCGTTATGTTATTAGTTTAATCCTTTCTCTTAAGTAATACTATAATAAATGTAAAACCAATTCTGGAGTATTTACAAAGTCGCTTAGACTTTTTTGTTTAAGCAATCGAAGAAGTTATACAACATTTAAATTATGTACACGGTTATATTTTTTCAGCACAGTTTCTTTAAAATTTAAATATTTATACCCCATTACTATTATTTTTAATTTAATATTCTAATTTTATTATTTTAATTTAATATTTTAATGATATTTAAATTTTATTTTTTTATTTAATATTTTAATTTAATTTTTTTTAATTTAATATTTTTATTTAATTTTTTTTAATTTAATATTTTAATTTTATTTTTTTAATTTAATATTTTAATTTTATTTTCAATTTAATATTTTAATTTTATTTTTTAATTTAATATTTTACTATTGTTTATATTTGCCATTATGGTATGTAAAATGGTAATTAATCAATAAAGTCATTATAGTATAGAAAAGGATGATTACTTACTATTATCTAAAAAAGATTGTATATACATAAATTGTTTTGGGATCCAATATATTTCCATTTTTTCCCTTTAAAGCACACAATATTCAATTCTCTTATTTCATGATAAAATTCTGTACAAGTCTATTATGTTTAACCATAAGACAACAATTCAACATTTTTAACCCAAAGGGTTGCAATTAAATAACAAGAAGATCACTATTGCATCGTTATATAATCTCTGGCCACATCTTAAAAATCATCCATGTATTATGCTCTATAATTAAAATTATTCCTCTTTTACACTCCTTCCTCATACTCTGGGGTTTCATATATATTTTTGGACCTAAAAATTTAACAAAATTTAATATATTTACTAAGATGAATACGAAGTTTTATTGCTATTAGATAAATCTTTCTTGGTGCTTGGTAGAGGGTTTTTTCCTCCATTCAAGTGTATAATACCATGTTTAGAATACGTGGACTTGATTGTTATACGTGGACTTGATTGTTATACGTGGACTTGATTGTTTTATTCTTAAAATTGTTTTGAACACAGCAACCTGTCCAAGGATCAGAAACTATAGTTTAATTTAAAATAAATGAATAAACATTTATTAAAATTACTGCTATTTATTTCAAGATTTATATTATAATAAATTTTTTATATTATTAGGGTGTCTTCATATTTATTTTCCACATAATTTTGAACGACAAAGTTCAGACCATATGTTTTGCAAAATGGAAAGGGAAAAAACAGCATTGGAAAAAGGTAAACTTTTTTTTTTTTTCTTACCATGACTTTTAAATATCAAAATGTACAAAGTATAAATGCTTTTATAACTTCTAATAAGTTATAATCATTTTGTATTAATCTACATTATTTTCTTTTGTGCATTTGTCTACTATTATATATGTATCTACATATATCTATTGTGCATTTGTCTACTTCCTTTTTTTATCTTATAGTTACACGACTGCTCGGGTATTAAAATTCATTATTTATAAAATCAATATTTATAGGTGAGAAGATAAAATTATTTTCACTACTGCAACACCTTTAAATACTTCTTCAAACATTTGTTGTTGTTGTTGAACAGCGATAGGCCTCATGTACTATTTATGCATCCCTCGAATAGCCCCACCGATGGGTGATGAGGGAAGGACATTGCCTTCCGGGAAGACATTTAGGGACAGCTACCCAGCATTTGCGTGTCGTATGGAAAAAATCCGGAAATTCCCTACAGGCGACCTAAATATTCTTGCGAGGTGCTTTTTACACATATTTTCACAGCTTCTATCGAGTCTTCTAGTTTCTGAAAGCAGTGACTACAACAAAACCACCAACGTATTCGAACCTGGCCCCTCCTGCACACTGGCTGCTCACGTTACCATTGGGCCACGAGTCGGGATTTGTACAAAAAATTTTCCCCAATTTTAATTTTAATATATATATAATCCTATTTGTTCAAAGGAGCATCAGTTAAGCGGTTGTGATTGTTCACGTTGATTTAATGACTTTTCGATATCAAATTCCATTCCTAAGGAGCATGAGTTAAGTGGTTATTATTGTACACATTGATTTAAGGACTTTTCAATATCAAAATATATTCCTAATCTAAATGGCATGTCTAAGGTAAAAGCGATTGATTCAGAACTATGTTTAAAATTTTCAACCACAAAGCTATAGTCTATTTATCATTCTAATTTTTAAATATCATGTTATTTTTCTCTTACAAATATGTTTTTATAGGTCCGTTAATATTTATAAGTAGGAATATAATTACTTTTCTAATAATATGATTTACAAAATATATTGTTATTTTAATAATTTCTTAAAATTTTCCATTTTATGCAATGTCAATTTCCCATGTCATCAGCTTTCCCTTATATTTAAGTATATTGGGGTTTAATTTTAAGATATTAAAAACTTAATGCAATCAAATATCAAATATAATATTTTAGATTTCTATGATGTTTCAAGTTCAAAAGTTATAAGTAGAAATTCAACTCAGTTTCCTTGTTAGAAAAACATTTGGCTTATATTTATCGCTTATAAAAAGTCAAAATAGCATTTCATTTTGATGAAAAGCCCTTTATGTATAACAAAAAATTTCAGTTTTTTTTTTTATTCAATCTTTAAATGTATATATGACTATTATTTTTAAAAGTTTTTCAAGTTTAAAATTTATAGATAGAAATTCATCTCAGTTTCCTTGTTAGAAAAACATTTTTCTTATCCTTACCGCTTATAAGAAGTTAAAATAGCATTTCATTTTGAGGAAAATCCATTTATGTATAACAAAAAATGTCAGGTTTTTTTATTCAATTTTTAAATGTATATATGACTAATTATTTAAAATTTTTAAAAATAGCTTAATTATATATAAATTCTCTTGATATTAATCTTTAAGAAAAGAATTATTAAGTTAGAATACTCGTAATTATGCATTTTTATGAAGATATTTATATTTACTATTCGTCAGGAGAAAACAATCATCATGATAAATAAAAACGTGGTAACTATTTGATAAAAATACGAAATCAAATACTTGTATCCTGAACGAAGAAAAAAAAGATCCTTATAAAGAATTCAATTTCTATTGCAAACAGAATTTGATGCTTCTACTGTGTCCAAAAAGGAAAACCAATTTTAAATTTAAAATTCCCAGGGATTAAGAATTTCAATTTTTTTTTCTTTCTTAGGTTGCTGGCACTGTCCATGACATCTGTGTGAAATTTGAAGTCAAAATATTCATTATTGTTTGAGTTACGCTTGGCTGTGTGAAACGCTAAAACTGATTCCGGCGATTTTTGAAATGTCTGAATTAATTGAGCAGAGAACTTGCATTCAATTTTGTTTGCGGAAACGTATAGGATGTTGCAAAAGGCATTCGGTGAACATTCCTATATCGGAAAGAAACGTTTAGAAGGGGTATAAACAGTTCAAAGAATGCAGAGAACGCGTTGAAGACGAAGAGCCCTCTGGTCGACCAACTTTTTGTGCAACCTCAACCGACGAAGCTCACATCCAAAATATTAAAGATCTGGTGCTTGCAAACCGTCGATTTACAATTAGAGACCTTGATGATGATGTTGGAATTTCAAAAGGATCGGTCCATTCCATTTTGGGCCTCAAACGCGTCAAATCTCGATTGTTACTAATTGGTACAATTAAAATTAATAAAAAGTTTGTTTCCAGAAATTTCTACTTGATTTGATTTATAAGCAGATGCACCGCCGTATAATTCATGCAAATGTTTCGTATAGTTTTTAACATTGCTATTACTTATCAATAATACTTTACTAATTGCCCTAACTCAATTGCAGTGCCGAACAGAACAATTTACTACAGCAGTCATCCTATTTGAGTCTTAAGGCAACACTTTTGGCAATCAATTCCTCACTCGCACCTTAGTCCACTTCCATGGAAAAATGCATCTCTTGTCTTGAAAACCTTGACTCAAAGGGCAAGGATATCGTTTTGCAGTGGATCCCAGGCCAATGTGGTATCCTGGGTAATGAAAAGGCGGATTCTCTTGCCAAAAAAGGAAAAATCATCACAAAGACATCTCTTTTCACTCGATGAAACTGATGATCCGAGACTTTTTCCAGAACACTATCTGATAATTTCCGTGAAGGCAACTCATCAAAAACCTGCTTTAACTTTATTATAAACATCTCTGATCAGTCCAGGTTTAAAACAGCTGCCCGTTTCAGACTCCTGACGGGCCATGATTGTTTGGCCAATCACCTTTTTCGAATGAGAATATTTGAATGCCCAAAATGCATGCTCTGTAATCTGGGAGAAGACATGGATTAACTCCACCTTCCTGTCTGCCCTGCACTTATTCCCTCTACTGTGTAGGGTCGTTATTGGAAGGCTAGGGCCCTTATGGGCTAAATATGTCACTGTGTGATTTCCTCCGTTTCTCATTGTTGTTTTCATATTCCTTGTGTTCTTTTTGTTTCATTGCTTATTGTAGCCTGCCATTGGAAATAAAAAATTCTAAACACCCTTTTCTTGAAATATCTACATCAGATCTAAAGTATTAGACAAATTTTAATGAAAATCAAATATTTATCATTTTTAATGGTTTCCTATCATAATTAAATTAGTATATAAATATATTAGAGACGGATGAATACAAACTTTTAGTAGATATGTTAAAAGTAGATGCTACAGACTGTTTAAATATAAAAGAAATTGTTTGTTATCTAAAAGATGATATAAATTAAACAACATTTTTTATTCATTTGGTTTAAACACAACGAGAAAAGAAATCTTTTTGTTGTTATTACATCGGTTCCTGGATCTTTAGAAGAATAATTATGGCGATTTTTGTGGAAGTTAATTATAAAAGAAGTTCCGGATATAAATGTCTATTAAAATGCTATATATGCTTAAAGATAAAGGTAATTGCGAAAGTAAAGAAATCAAGTATAATTAAGGCTTTAGATCTTTTAAAGATGAAGTATGTCTTGAAAATCATAAACCTTCAGAAATTTAGTAAAATGTTTCAAATTTAATAAAAATATCAATCGATCTAAAATAAAACTGAGAATCAACAATACAGAGACATACAATATAAAAATTGCAAAAAAAAATGGCGCAGTAGTTAAAAAATAACTTACTCACAAGTGCGAGTGTTCAATTTAACGCAATTTGCGTAACATCCTACTGTGTCCAAAAAGTAAGACCAATTTTCAATTTAAAATTCCCGGGGTTCATGGAATTTCAATTTTTATTTATTTATTTTTTTAGGTTGCTGGTACTGTCCTTGACATCTGTGGAAAATTTGACGTCAAAACATTCATTAGTGTTGGAGTTACGCTTGGCTTTGTCAGACAGTAAAACTGATTCCGACGATTTTTGAAATGTCTGAATACATTGAGCAAAGAACTTGCATTCAATTTTGTTTGCTGAAACGTATAGAATGTTGCAGAAGGCATTCGGTGATCATTTCTATATCGGAAAGAAATGTTTATAAGTGGTATAAACAGTTCAAAGAATCCAGAGAACGCGTTGAAGACGATACCTCTGGTCGACCCTCAACCTCAAGCCAACTTTTTTCCAATCCTCAAACATGCTAAAAAGTCATCGGCAGGGATAGCCATCAAAGCGCGCGCTGATTCACGTTGATTCTCTTTAATCAACTCAAAACGGTGTCCCCGGAGTAGTTTTATGTGTTTAGGGTATAGCCAGAAGTCGCACGATGTGAATACAGGGGTTGTGGAACGATATGGGTTTCATTTTTGGCAAAAAAGTCAAGAAGAATCAATGCAGTGTGAGCTAGCGCATTCAGTGTTTTCGGTACCAATCGAGATTTGACACGTTTGAGGCCCAAAATGGAATTGACAGATCCTTTTCAAATTCCAACATCATCAGCAAGGTCTCTAATTGGAAATAGACGGTTTGCAAGCACCAGATCTTTAATTTTTTGGACGTGAGCTTCGTCGGTTGAGGTAGATGGTCGGCCAGAGGGCTCTTCGTCTTCAACGATTTCTCTGCCTTCTTTGAACTGTTTATACCACTTGTAAACATTTCTTTTCGATATCAGAATGATCACTGAATGCCTTCTGCAACATTCTATACGTTTCAGCAAACAAAATGTAATGCAAGTTCTTTGCTTAATGAATGCAGACATTTCAAAAATCGCCGGAATCAGTTTTAGCGTCTGACAAAGCCAACCGTAATTCAAACACTAATGAATATTTTGACGTCAAATTTCCTACAGATGTCAAGGACAGTACCAAAAACCTAAAAACGAAAAAAAAAAAATTGAAATTCCATAAACCCCGGGAATTCAAAATTGGCCTTACATTTTGTACACAGTAGTATACTGGTCTTGGTTACGTGTAAATATTTACAAAAGCATAATGCTTGTTTATATATACATAGAAGTTCTTGTTTTGATTTGTTTAAAAATAATAAAAGAATTTTATTTTGTAAGTAAAGAAAAAGAAAATTTGCAAAAAAGCAAAAGGTTTTAAAAAAATATGAAACAATTACGAAGTTGTAAAATAAAATAAAAACATTGAAAGTGAACTGTTAGCATCATGCTGCCATCTATCGAGTAAATGTGTGATTACAAAGTAATGTTTAAGTGAAGTATTAAATTTAAATAATTACAAGAAAATTAAAAAAATAATTGTAGATAAAATGAGAATTTAAATATTTAAAATTATGTAATTTATAGGAAAGAGAATTACAATATTGCGATTAAAGGTGAAACATTTAAAGTTTTTAAATAAAATAAATAATAATTAAAAAATGATTGCAATTAAAAATGAAAATTTAAAGCATTTTAAAAGTGATCGCTGAAACAGTTATATGAGTGGATTCTATATAAGAGGTTTCCTCTAACTGCATCTTGAGCCTCATTTACAGAGAGAATTTCTCTTAAGCAGATTTTAAAAATATAAAATAACATTGCAATCATATAATAACATTTTATGATTGATATTTTATCAAATGAATGTAAGAATTCACTTCACAAAATTTCATTGTACTTAAAAGTATTATTACCTTTATTGCTAAGAATTGTAGAATTTCACTATATAAAAATATTTGGAAACTGTAGGGTTAATAATATAAATTTTTTTACTAAAACTTAATTTAATAACACTGTTATTGAAACTTCTTAATAGTTTAATGTACTTGTATCATTAGATATACTAATGTCCTAAACTCAGATTACTACACAAAACATGATATCGAAAAATAATTGACTTACCATCATATCATTCTGTTCACAAATTCGCCATACATTGATACAAATAATAGTAACATAATAAAATAATGTATAATTATGTAATAATAATTGTGTTTAATAAAAAAGGTTCAAAGAAATTAAAAAAGGTTGACTATTATCAAAGTAGTCAGATGGTACATTTTTTGTGATATGCAAAAAACACCGAAAGAAACCAAAATATGATGAATTACATCTCCAATACCCAAATGTAACAATTTATGTAGCCACAGTTTGGCTAGACTAGTCCTTGTGCTAGTCCTAAACTAGTCCTTATTATACAATACCTATCTACCCACGAATAACCACTCTAATAACAAATGTAATCACTCCGCTCAATTATAGAAGCCTTAGAATGAGCCCTCGGACTGTAGTAGTTGTTGATCATATCAGTCATACCAAAAATGGAAGGTCTATTTTGTAACGAATTAAAAAATAAAATGATAAAAATGCACCCCTGTTGCACTGTTCTTTGGAAAATAATAAATTTAAAGTCACAAAATTTTGAAATTAGTTTCAAAATTCGGTAACAAATCTTTCAATTTATTTCATTTATTTTCAAATGGGTTAGTCATTTTGGGGATATCTGGTAACATGTGGCAATAAATCCCATTATTTTAAAATCGGGATTTTAGACGTATTGGGGAGGGAAGTCCTGAGAGAAGGTTACCATCGTATAACAATTCTTCCTAGAACATCCCAAATATACTGTATATGATTTAGAGCTACGATTTTACTATCCACTCTATATGACGTATGTACAATTCCTCTGAAAAATCGACAATAAGTTCAGCACTGCATGGCTTCGAGTTATCGTCTCTAAAAATAGAGCTCATTCCGACAGCTCCCCGAAAAAAGTTTGAAATAATGTTCAAGCACTTCTTCCTTATAGCAATATCTGGTTCAAACACTTCTTCCTTATAGTGCTATCTGGTTCAAACATTTCTTCCTTATAGCACTATCTGGTTCAAACACTTCTTCCTTATAGCA
>BPLQ01011325.1:0-16937 GCA_021605075.1 Caerostris darwini | reverse complement strand
AGAAAGAAGTAGAGAAAGAGAAGGGAGAGTGAAAGAAAACTAGAAAAGAAACCCTAATAAACTAGAAAAAAGTTTGCAAAAACTACCAAGACAATCAATGTGCATCCCACATCACTCTAGATCAGGGGTCTCCAAACTTTCCAGCCTTAGGGCCATAATGTTTACTCCAGTAAGTACCAAGGGCCAAAGCCGTTTTAATTTTTTGCCATTATCTATCATTTCTAGTGTTTTTTTGTCCGACTTATTACAGCAACACTAAACTATTCGCTGTAGCGGGCCGGATTGATGACACTGGCGGGCCGAATTCGCCCCGCGGGTCGTAGTTTGGAGACCCCTGCTCTAGATAATTTTTTAATATTTAAATGAAATTCGCTAAATGACAAGATATCAGTGAATGTGTGTTAAAATATGTATTGAAAATAATTAATAAAGGTAAATTGAATGAATAAATCTTACCTGAATTTAGAACTCCTTTACGACAAATGTGAATGAAAACGACTGAAGTTTAAAATATATCAATTTAATACAGCATTACACATCATCAATAAAATATATCAACTACCTTTCATTTATCTTGGAAAATGTATAAAATTTTGTATTGTGCATTCCTAAAGTTAAATGGCAAAAAAAAAATAATAATTTACTTAGGCGCCGAAAGATAAAAGAAATTTTTTCAGTAAAAATGTTTACTCGATTTCATATTCCTATTCTTAATTTACATTCTTTCTTTTTCGTTTTTTTTTTTTTTCCACGAAATAAACCAAAATACCCGTATTAATTGACCATTGAAGTTTTTACAGTTTTGGACATATTTTAGTTTTATTTTCAGCTTTTCTATTGCTTATTATTATTTTTTTATATTGTTTCTTATATGAAAGAATATTGAAAATATCACATTTTGAAGGGGGGAAAAAACTTTTTGATATTTTTTTGTATTTGTTCAGTTTTATTTTAGTTTTTAATCCATTATAATTTGTTGTGTTTTAATTTAGCATATATCTATCTAATCACATTATGAAATTTAATTTAATGACTTTTTTATTTATTTTAAAGTATTTAATTTATTTATTTAAATAATAAAAATAATAAGTAAGTGTTCAAAATATTAGTCAATTAATAAGTTAGATATAGAATTTTGGTATTTCATGGAAAAGTAAAATTGTTAGGAAAATAGTAATAAAAAAAATTCTCTTTTAATATTTTGAAAACTTTACGTTCATGTTTTCAAGGCACATTTTTTAAAAAATTTAAAAAAGCTCTTAATAAATAAAAGAAGAAGCACAAATGAATCATATATTTTAAAAATATTAATTAAATACATGTTTTAAGAGTATTGAAAGTTAAAATTTTTTGGAACTTTAGATTTTAAAATAAGCATCTGAATAAATATATTTATTTATTTTAATTAATTAATTTTTTTGAGGTTTTTTTTTTTTTTTTTTTAATATTTGTATCGGGGGTTTTTTAATGGCGTGTTAATTAAAGTGATAAAAAATAAAGTTTTAATATAATTCCTCAAATTGTATAACTATATTCACATTTTAAGCAAGTTGAAGAAAATTCAGACGACTTAAAGAAGCAGATTTTCTGTATCTGATTTTTACAAAATAATGATACTAGTAAAATTTACTTAACTTTACAAATTATTTAAATTTTTTTCGCATGAAATCACTTTCGAACTTTCTTATGTTCCAAAGAAACCAATGACAATGAAATTAAAGAACGCGTAGTCAGTGGCATAACTATACCATCTGAGGTCCGTAGTACATTTTCGAATTGGGGTCCCCTCAATGCAATATATTTTCTTTTTAATAAAAAAACTACCTAAAATACGTATTATTTTTGTTTGATACTATAAACTTTTAATTTACTATAAATGTTAAATTAAAATTACAGATTATTTTGGTAAAAACTTCAAGTATTAAAATTTCTTTTTGCTGGGTTTTTGATCAGAAAAAAATGTCGATGACAGCATCAAAGTTCAAGTTTTAGGCCCTGGAATGTTTGATAGATTCCCTAAAAAATGAATTTAAAAATGTCCCAGTGGCACATGGGTAGCAGCAGCAATTCCCACTTTTCATTTTATAAGTACCTATTCACAAACCAGAAATCGTGGAAGTCCCTAGCATCGGGATTTTTCATACAAATGAATACATTCAAAATCTTGGTACAATTTTTTTTAATTTATCACTTTAATAACTTAAGTTTATTAAATATAGGATTAAAAAATTTTACTCTATTTTGTAATAATAAATGTCAGAGCTTTTCTGCACTCATAGCCTCTCTCCTCGGGCCGGCGCCTGTGGAAATTAGCCCGTCTTGCCACATTAAATTAAAAATTAGCCTGCCTTTTATAAATTGAATGAAAACCAAATAATGAATAAAAATATTAAATGCGATTTCTAAAACATAAACAATAAGCAAATGTACATAATTATGAAGTTAATTTTATTTTCTTCTTTTAATCGCTATCAGAAATTGAAGTTTTTTATTTAACAAAAAAATAAAGCTATGATTAGAACATTTTTGAGAATTTTGGTTGTACACCGGATTAAAAACTACCGAAGCAATATATATATATGTAGATATGTCTCATCAATATATTTTTACATTTCCAAAATGTTTAAGTGATCCCCATAAAATTTATTTCATTTAACATTTAAATGATTAACATTTAAAATTACGGTATTTAAATTTATTGTCTTTTAGCTTTAATAACCTTTCTTATTTAAATTTTTTTATTTTGTTTTTATATAACAGAAAGACTTAGAAAATAGTTTTTAAAAATTTTTTGTTTAACAAATAATAAAATTTTTTTTTTTTGGTGCAGTCGTTATAAGCATATAAAAAAGTATTTTAATAAAAGTTGAAAGTTATGTTGGATATCTTTTTTTATTTTCCCCACAATAACATTTCCTATCACAATTGTGATTTTTCACATGATTCGCTTTAAAATAGTGTGATTCAAAATTTGCAATTTATCATTTTTATGCAAGATATTTATGTATTTTTAACAAGTTGTCATTTTATTCATAAAAATTTCCCTATCAAAAATCGTTGTTTTTTTGTTTTTTTTTGTTTGTTTGTTTGTTTTTTTTGTTTTTTTTATCTTTTAAGTTTTGCAGCACTAATGATTGTATTTGGAAATTTAAATCAAATGTTCTGTTAATTTACTGTAATTTTTATTGGTGATAATAAAATTGACAGTGAAACGAATTAATTTGAAAATTATTAGGAAAAATAGGCTTTGTAGCAAGTAAGAATTAATAATTATTACTGTGTTTTATGTATGTACATATATTATTATGTTGTAACTCTTCTTATCACATTCAAATCATTCTATACTTTATTTTTCTTTACATTTCCTTCTTCCTATTTAGTGAAACATGGCTTTAGTGCGGTCACAAATATGTTTAAAAGAAAGAAAGAAATCGACTGAAAACAGCAAATTGTGGTTTAAGAATATTGCTAACATAAATAGAGCCAAGGATTAATTCATTGATATCAGTTCATCGTATTCGTTATTTTTATTTTTCTATTATCCTCCATTATTTTAATTTTCTGTGAGTAATGCAAGTGTAACAATGGTTGTTCTTAATAAAAATTTTTTTATAATTTCAAGCTTCAAGGTGTCTTATTTCCAATATCTTTATTACCGATAATGTTAAAGGTATTGTTTTAGAGACAGGGGCTTTTCGTTTCCCTAATCATTTTTTTTATGTTCTTGGTCAGTTTTTCGTTTTCTGTACTACTTTCAACTTGTCGTATTGGTATATTATTATAATTTTTTTTAATTTCTTTCATAAGCTATTCTTAATGGTTTGTTTAAATTTCTTGTGCTTTTTTTTTTTTTTTTTTTTTTTCTTAAATTTCTTTCAGATGCTTTTTTATAAATTCGTTTGGAATTCTATAGTTTTTATTTAATCTGCTTCCTTTATTTATTATTATTATTATTATTATTTTTTTTTTTTCAATTTTTAACAATAACTGCTGAACATAATTTATTGCCTGAATATGATTTTTTGATACTTTTTCTTTCTTTTTTGGCTTAAGATTTCTGTTATGCGTTTTATTCTTACATAAATTCTAAATTTTATGGGTAACCTGCATATCAGTCAAGCCGATTTTTTAAATACTAAACATGTATTAGTGAAAGCAGGCGATTCTACAAATAATAGTTTCTAATACGATTAGTGTTTTTTAGTTATGAACATATATTCAATGTTTTGTTGGTGTTTAAAATGTTTTTACCACAATAAAACCAGATTACTTACTCCGGCTTTTGAAGAACACATTTTCGGATAAAGATTTCAAGCATAATCTACTTATAAAATGCATTAATGACATTCTTTATCAGTGAATACTTTTATTATATTCTAAACCTCGTGTCTTTTCTTTTTTAAATAGGGGAAATGCTTTGAAATTTTTCGACAACATATTAAGATAAAAAAAATAATAATAAATAAATAAAAACAATAATAAATAATAACAAAAAAAGTAATATTGTGAAATTGAATTTTTCAGAACAAAACTTGCTACAGAAATAATTACAATTTGATATTAGACACGTGAATGTTAGAAATAGATTTTTTGAAAAAAATTTTTTTCGAGAAAAATATTCTTTTGTACTAAGTTACAGTGCCTCTACTAAAATTCTATGACTCATTTTGTTTTATACTTCTCCTTTTTCAGGTTGTTTGGAATAAAAAGTGTTATAGGACTTTATTCTTGAAAATGTGAATAAATAAATTGGAAATTCATATTTGTTGATTTTAAAGCTGTGCGATAAATAATGAAAAACAAATCCTCAAAGTTTTTTTTTTTTAACGAAACTTTGTACAGTTTTGGAAAATCAAAATATTTGTTATACGGAGTACTTTTTCTCAGAAAATCAGTAGTTTATAAATCCAAACATATAAATCACGGTTTATATAATTGATTCATATTATTCAAGCCACTGTTTTTACTCTCTAAATAATGTCTTAAATTTTATTAACAATATAGGATTAATCGAAATCTTAAAGATTAGGTTATGAATTCTTCAGATTTGTTCTTGATATTTTCCACCTCCCTATCTGATCTAGTAGAATTCTTCGAAAAATTCTCGAAACTGCTCAGTGAACAACTTGTATTTGAAGAGCCACGAGGGAGACAAGGCTGTGCTTGAAATTCACGGAAAAAGTCGGGGGGTGAAGATGAATAGACCAGAGGGGAGAGTCCGGATTTGGGGGAGGGGGGAGAAGCAGTCAGCATTCTTAATAGAACGTAGAAATAGGGGGAAATGGATTGGGACAGTACAGAAAAAAATGGCTGGGGATATGCGGCAAGAAGGGATCACATTATTTCAAATATGCCTGTTTTTCAGTGTTTTTACTATCCGAAAAGAAATCAAATGGTTATCCCTTAAATTTCCTTTTTTGTGTTATGAATAAAATCTGTACCGAAGAATAAAAGATATGTCAAAAGTCAGGAAAATATACTATATTATTCATGAAATAAGTTCTTAACTGAAAAGAAATTTTAAGAATTCTAATTTATTCACATTCCGATTTTTTTTTTCTAAAATAAATATAGGTTGATGTGGTTTTATTTTTTAATTTTTCCTCCAAATCGGAAAGATAGAGTAACTGTACGCGAAGCGTACCTCTGCTCTGAATCAAAACTATAAAAAAAAAAAAAATGATAGAATGAGCTGTAAGGCTTATGATTGAATGAAACAATTAAAATAAAAAGGGGAAGAAAAGAAAAGAAACATGAATAAAAAAAGCGCTTTGCAGCGCTACAGTGCTGCAAAATACAAAGCAAGAAATTATGTTACTCGTTAAAAAAACATTGGAAAATTTATAATGCTGTACAAAAATGCATTTTTATTTCTATCACAGCGTTTTGAAAAGAGAGAAAAAAAAAATCATTTAATGCAATTTTGAATATTTTTTAATTTGCATAATGCAAAAATATGCATTATAATACAGCAACCTACTGAGTAATTTATCCTTACAGATTCGATTAATATAGACTAATTTGTAAAAGGGCCATGAATTATTTTGTTTAAAATATTGTCAAATATTTTATTTTAAACATAAGACTGAATCTATATTTCGTTAATTTCCATTGCTCTTTGCTGTAGGCTATAAGAAAAATTTTATACAATTAATTAACGTGTAAATTTAAAAGAAATTGATTTAATAAGAAAAATGATTTTTCTATTTTAAATAAAACTAACACATTATATTTTTATATTTTTTAGTATATTTCACTGTATATTTTTTAGTGAAAAAAATATATTTGTTAAATTTAAATTTTTTCTTTTTTCTAAGTTTGATAATTAGTGATCGTATAGTCAAAAAAAGAGAACAGAGAGAACATGATGCAGTCTCACGATGAACACTTATTTTGATGATTTTGTTTCTTATTTGTATGATGCATTCCCAGTTTCTATCAGCTGAATAAAAACATATATCTATCAATTGAATAAATATTCTGTATTTATGAAACAATAGCAGAATATAAAAAAAAATAACACAGAATAAGCATGAAAAACATAATGGTAATAAATCAAACGAAAGTGTTAAAAAATTGAGTTCAAAAAAATATATTATAAAAATGAATTTAAATGTCAGTGCAAATTATGTATAGAAATAGCGTCAAATGGTAGCACAAATTTAGTTTCTTAAATTATTGAATATGAATATTAAAGAAAATAGAAGAATTTAAGAAAACATCTTCTGCTTGAGAACAATTAAAGCAGGAGATCGAAAAAGCAAAAAGCTAACGGTATAATTAGGTGTCTGTTACACAAGGCCCCCCCAAAAAATAAAAATAAAATAAAACATATCATTTACAGAGGATACATCACAATTGGTACAGGTAAACACAGGTTATGAAAGGTTTTACAGCAAACAACAAACACATCAGCTCAAAGTACATAACACAAATAGTACTTATATTTTCACACAGATGGCGCTGGCGAAGATCAAATATTATATATAGTTGGTAAAGGCGACATTTTATTTCTTTTTACAAATAATAAAATTGTAAAAATGACGAATTAGAGTAATTAAATTTAAAATTAAGACCAGAGCTCTTTAAGGCTTAAGGATAGATCATTGAATCAAAATTAAACTTCAATAATGAAAACTTAAATGACAAAGTTAAGTTGAAATAAATAACTGTTGTTACTAAAAAGCACAAATTGTAAGAGTTTGATAGCCAGCTGATTAATTAGGGTTGCATATCGCAGCAATTAATTAAAAATTAAAAATATTAGGAAGGTGCAAACTTACTGTCTTGAGTCTCTCCTATATTCAATTATGTTTCCTGACGTAAAGCTTAGCAGAAAGAATTGGCAAGACAACTCGTATTTGGGGAATGATTGATTCAGAAATGCTGTACATTTCTTAATCTTACTGCTGTCGGATTCTAATGCCATAAAACTTTATAAAAAAAACTTTTGTTATAACTTTTTATTTTCTTTTTGTAATAACCTATTTCTTTTAATATTATTTAAACTTTGAACATATACTATGGTAACTTTTTTTTTTTCCTACCGAGCAAGTAAATATGTGTTAAGAATATTATAGAAAAGTACAGAAAAACATGCACAACCTTACGTTCTTTTTATTTTTTAGTGGCACAATTAATTTGTAGAATTAAATATAAAGTATAAATGCTTTTTTTTTTAACCATCATATAATGTACCTAAATGCAAGAATTTTAGGCTCTGCATAAGCTATAATATTTTGCATTCAAGTTTCGTATATCAGAATGTAAATAATTAAATCAAATTATGATGAAATTTTTTTAAAATAATACACAGACATATTTTTAAATGAACGAGAAAAATATTATGTAGATTTTAATTAAGATTACTTTTGAAATAATGATGTAATATGAAAATATTCTTCGAAAAACATGGAATGAGATTAAATTTAATTTATTTGTATGTATTAAAAAACATAAACACTATAGCAATTAATAAGCTACCAATTACAAAGCAGTACTAAATCAGATATTTACTTAACAATGGAATAAAAAAATAAGCTATTTAGTTTAAAAAGAATATTCTTTACTTCAATTAAATTAATATTTTACTTGCAGTTTTATAATAAATATTCAATCAAATCTTCACTTTCTATTTTATATTAATTATATTGCATTGATTATAGTTTACTTTAAGACACATTTAAAAAAAAATTATAATAATTCATATAAAAGTTGAAATAGTTTTCTTAAAAAAACGCTTTCACAGATGGTGCTGCTTGCACAAACATATACCTCCGAGCCTTGAAATGTTTACAAAATTCAAATATTAAAATTATAGTTTAAAAAAAACTAAAAAACGCGCTTTTAGAGTTAATCAAACTAAAAAGTAAAAAATAATTGTTAGCATAAGAATAGAATTACTGACGAGAAAATGAATGTCACTGTTCTAAATGCGTGGGGTGCTCGATATCAATCGTTATCATTTTTCACTAGTTTTATTCCGAAATGCAGAGTTGGTTTAAAAATGTCATACAAAGCACCCCACGCTTTTAGAACAGTAACATTCATTTTCTCGTCAGTAATTTTATTCTTATGTTAACAATTATTTTTCTACAAATCGAGCCCAAAGAGTCAGTTACAAACAAACAAACATACAGGTGAAACTAATAAAAGCGTATTAAAAAAAATTAAACATTACAGTACTTATATAAAAATGCAGTACAAAATTCCACATTAAGAATCAACAAATTAAAATAACACAATATACAATTGAAAGCAACAGAAGTAAGCACAGTAAATAAACTACAATATAATAAGTAAAAAAAAAAAAATAAAAAATTAGAGATTAATTTTCATTAATATAGATAATATACATAATTTAGTTATAGGCCTTTTAAATACCCCCGAAAATAGTTTTAGTTTTACAGGTTCTTTCCTTGTTATGAGAACCACAATACACTTCTACTATTCCAGCTAAAGGCCACTTACAAACTGTTAAAAAAATATTCTTTCACAATTACCATGATACCTACAGAAATATTATCTTTTTCAATCATCCATTTAGATCATTGTTGCAGCGTATTTAAATAATCAGTTCTCCATTTTTTTGCAGACAGTTTATTTGTTAAGTACCAGCGACTCAACCGATTATCATTTATGTTCATCGCATTACGCTCATGATGTTCAGATGTATTACGTTCAGGAAGTTCACATAGCATTGATGGATCTGCAGATAAGAAAATGACAGGGAGTCACAACCACTAAATTGTCAAAATCATTTGACATTGGAGTAAGGGGCCTGGAGTTCAAAATACCTTCTTCATGAATAATAATAGTTTCCAATTCTTCATATGTGACACGTACTTTCTTAACATTCTTTTTAAATTATATTTCCCAGATTTTATGCCTGCCTCCCAGAGGCCTCCAAAGTGAGGTTTGGTTTGATTTGTCACTCTACGGTCATCTTGTGCACACTTTAGGCAAGCGCTGCACAGGCGTTACTCATTTTGCATTACCCAGGGGGCACGTGTAACTTGAAGATAAGCTACGGACGCGGAGTAACAATGCCCCCGCAACGCTCTGCGATCCTATTAGGACCGGGACCTACGGTTTAAAGTGGATTCCGAACCACTACAAACATCCACGGCACCGTCGGGACTCGAACCCGAAACCTGTGGTACCGAGCGCCAGATCCAAAGTGAGGAGATTTAGGGGAAATAAAATTCCAATCAATTCTTTCATCAATAAAGTAAGAGGCTAAATTCTCCTCAGGAAAATTAAAGATTTCGTAAAACTTTCTTAATTGTGAGTTCGCTCCAACAATGTTGGTTGCATGGGGGCCTGATGGCCGAGTGGCTAGAGCTCTGGCTCTCGGTACCACAGGTATCGGGTTCGAATCCCGGCGGTGCCATGGGTGTTTGTAGTGGTTCGGAATCCACTTTAAACCGTAGGTCCCGGTCCTAATAGAATCGCAGAGCGTTGCGGGGGCATTGTTACTCCGCGTCCGTAGCTTATCTTCAAGTTACACGTGCCCCCTGGGTAATGCAAAATGAGTAACGTCTGTGCAGCGCTTGCCTTAAGGCATCCAAGAACAAGCTGTCTAAAGTGTTTGCCAGCTGCATTGGAAAAAAAAAAAAAATCTGCAGATAAGAAAATGACAGGGAGTCACAACCTCTAAATTGTCAAAATCATTTGACATTGGAGTAAGGGGTCTGGAGTTCAAAATACCCTCTTCATGAATAATAATAGTTTCCAATTCTTCATATGTGGCACGTACTTTCTTAATGTTCGTTCTTTTTAAATTATATTTCCCAGATTTTACATCTGCCTCCCAGAGGCCTCCAAAGTGAGGTTTAATTTGGTTTGTCACTCTACAGTCATCTTGTGCACACTTTAGGCTAAACAGACCGGGACCTACGGTTTAAAGTGGATTCCGAACCACTACAAACATCCATGGCACCGTCGGGACTCGAACCCGAAACCTGTGGCACCAAGCGCCAGATCCAAAGTGAGGAGATTTAGGGGAAATAAAATTCTTTCTTCAATAAAGTAAGAGGCTAAATTATCCTCAGGAAAATTAAAGATTTCGTTAAACTTTCTTAATTGTAAATTCGCTCCAACAATGTTGGTTGCATTGCCTGTGAAGATTCAGGAACACTTACCACGTCTGGCCATTAATCTCTTGAGCAGGGCAATTACAGCATCAGATGTTAAATCAAATAACATCTCACGAGTTGCAAAACACATAGCAGCTCGGAGGGGCTGCCCTTAATTTCCCAAAATTAATATTAATGCTAATAGACAGGCCGCTTTTGCTAAAGCTACTAATCCCAGACAAGTAAATCCTAACATCCGTTTTGCTTCAATGCTTAAACCTACTGTTAATGATACTACTGCTGCCCCACCTCCAACTAATGTAAATCAAAACTAGCCTAGTTCACTACCTGGCATTGGAGATCTCCAATTATTTCAAAACGCTGTTATCCTCATGAAGGAATTCACCTCTCTTTTCACGGAAATTAAAAATTTGCCTAATTTAATTAACCAAATCAATTCTACTAATAATAAAGCCGACAAGCTTCAAATCTTTGCTAATTGTATGTGCTCAAAACCATCTAACAATGCCCCGTAATGACTAGGTTTGTTTCGGGATTTACTGTATGCTATTTGAATGCCTGTAATATTTGGTACAAGATGTTTGAGTTTAATAACTTCCTACAGACATATGAGCCCGACATTGTGCTGCTCCAGGAGACTCACTTAAAAAATTCTCAGACTTCTTACATCACAGGTTATTCTTTTTATAGAGACGACGGACCGCAAAATCCTGTATCAGGCGGAACGGGCATTTTCATGAAAAACAGTATACCTCATACGCATATTTCTACGCCAACTCTCCTAGGTATTAAAACTACTGTTATTTCTCTCAGTTTCCCAAATCTCCCTTCTCTAACCATTGCCTCTGTTTATGTTCCAAACCGCATAGCCTCACCTAATTTAATTAATGACATTAATGTGCTTCTCTCTCTGAACAATAGCTCCATTCTAGCTGGCGATTATAAGGCTCATAACACCCATTGGGGATGTAGATCAACTAACAATACTGGCAGGGTTCTCGCTTCATTGGCTCGAAGCAATGATTTAGACATTTTATCCTCATTAACGCCCACTCGCCTTGGCACCAATTCTGCTTCAATTATTGACCATGCTGAAACTAACAACTTTCACTTCTCTCACTCCATAAATTCTATTGACGAACTTTCATCTGATCATAATCTGGTCATTCTTAAATACAATTTTACCTATCCCCCAATTCCAATTCCTAATAGAGTAAGAACTATCTGGTCTAAATTCTCTAACACCCTTGATAAAAACCTTGTTTATAATATTAATACTATTAATTCTCCTCAAGATATCGAAAAGGAAGTAACTGATTTCACTAACACTATTATTTATGCTCATAACTCTTCCTCTAAACACATTACTTCTACTAATAGTAACTATTTACCTCTTCACGTAAAAATTTTAATGACTCAAAGAAACCACGCACGTAAAAGCTGGCAGAGATCCACAAAGTAAAACAAACTATAATCGCGCTCAAGCTATAGTAGAGCTATATCTGAATATAAACAAACCTCTTGGAATAATCATCTACAAACCGTTAACTGCCAAGATGGTACTTTTTGGAAACATCCGAAAGGTTTTAAAAGAAAAAAATGCACCATTCATACCCTAAAAACTATCAACTGCACAGCTACAACTAATACTCAAAAAGCCGAAATTTTGGCAGGCAGCCTTCAGGAGCAGTTTCAAGAAAGTAATGTTCATGATCTTCTTAATAGTAAAGCTGTCTCTGACTCAATCATTCATTTTAACTCTACTAATTTTACTCCTCAGGTAGCTAATACTAAAGCTTCGACAGTGATCGATATCATTACTGATTTAAAAATTAACAAAACGCCTGGCATAGATACTATCACTAATAAAATGCTTCAAAATCTCCCGTTAAAAGCTATATTCAAAATTTGCCAAATTGCTGACGCAATCATTTTTCATTCATACTTCCCCACTAGCTGGAAAAGAGTCAGAGTGTTGCCTATTTACAAAAAAGGAAAAGACCCTACTTTCCCTTCCAGTTACAGGCCAATCTCTCTACTTTCCTCACTCAGCAAAATTATTGAAAAAATTATCTTAAACTATCTCAAAATAGAAGCTAGTCAGAAAAATTTAGTCATCCCTCAGCAATTTGGCTTTACTGAGAAGTTATCCTCAACTCACCAGCTACTCAATATAACTGAAACTGTTTCCGAAGGTTTTTCCTGGAAGTTATTGCTCACAAATTAATTATTTTCAATTTCTCTCCCTTTTTGATTAAAATCATTCAAAATTATCTCTCTAACAGAACTTTTGTGGTTTCTATAGACAATACTGACTCTTCTGTTAAAAATATTCAGGCTGGTGTTCCGCAAGGTTCTATCCTTGGCCCTTTTCTATACAATCTTTATATCACTGATATCCCGCAAATTTATAATGTTAAAATTAGTCTCTTCGGAGATGACACTGCTTTACTCACCCAAGGTCGCAAGCATCAGATTATCAGCAAAAATCTTCAAAATTACATTAATCAACTTGAATCATGGCTCATTAAATGGAAAATCCAATTAAATATTGAAAAAACTGAAGCAGTACTGTTTACGCATAAAAGGGTTTTTAATACTCCCACCATAAAAATTTATAATAATCCTATCACTTGGACTGGGCAGGCTAAATATTTGGGTGTTATTCTCGATCGCAAATTAACTTATGCTCCTCATGTTAACTACCTCAGGGATAAATTTAATACTTGCATTCGCATTTTGTATCCGCTAATCTGTAGAAATTCTGCTATGTCTCTGGAAAATAAAAAAACTCGTATATCTTGCTTACTTGCGTCCAATAATTGCATATGCGAGTCCTGTTTGGGGATCAACGGCTCGGTCAAATTTTGAGGTCATCCAAAGGTTAGAAAATAAAATCATTCGAATGATCACAAATTCGCTCTGGTTCTTCAGAAACGACGATAGCAGACATGCACTTTCAATTCCTAGTTTTAGACAATTTGTACACAAAATCGCGAAAAATTTCTATAATTCCATTCCTAATATAAACAACTCTGTTTTAAAAGATCTTGGGAATTATGAGTACGACATTTCTCTTTTTAAAAACCGCAAACGGCCTCGCGCTGTTCTGAACATTATTCAATAGTATTGATATCCTCCTTCCTGGATCACCACGCAGCTGCTCCATTGATTTGCTCTCTTCCCACTGGTTTGATTTGTTTACTACAAAGGCCGCACTCTGCACTTCTTTTTTTTTCCCCTCCCTGCTGCTGCTTGAATAGTCGAAACGTTTTCGCTTCCCCCCAGGCTCTGCCTTCCATCACTCACTTGCAAATGACCTTGTACGATTCACAGATTTTCCCCGTCATTACAAATTTCATTCTCTCTCAACAAACTGCTCTGGAACGTTTTTGTAATTTTTAACTTGTACTCCCTTTCGAATTGATTAATCTTTTGAAAGTATTTTTATTTTTATTAGTTAAGTTCTCTTTCAAACTACGTTCAGTTTGTAATTCTTCAAATTCCTCTATTTACTTTATTTTAATTATTAAATTATAATTAATTTTAAAAAGTATTTTATTGAAAAAAGAAAACTTCTCTTCTACATTTATTATTTTCTCTATTTTAATTGTTTATTTCTATTGCAATGGGCTTAAAGCTAAAGTAACTTCCCTTTCATATGCAAAGGAGCTAACGGTTACCTAAAAACCAAGGAGCTCCGTCAACCTACAAATCGTCGTCGTCGAGTTGCAAAACAAATACATACACAAATGTACACTTTGTTTAATACACCCTTTCGGTGACTCTTATAAGCCATAAACAATGGTCTAAACCAGGGGTCGGCAACCTTTTGAGTCGGAAGAGTCAAAAATTACAATTCACAAAATTTCAAAGTTTTTAAAGAGCCACAAATTTTTTTCTTGCCAACAATAAATAGTACTCGCATAAATAAAGTTTTTTGATAAAAAAAAAACTAATCTATTTATTCATAAGAAAAAATATCTATTTATTCATATATAAGTAGTATTTTTCAACAAATTAGATAACATATATATGGCATTATTAGATAATTACTTATTATTTAAGTAAAAAATTAAAACAATTAAACATTTACTTACAACACTAACTTGTACTTCAATAACATACATTTGAGCAAACAAATTGAATGGGAGCGTTGGCTTTGCATGGCTTTAGAAAGTTTGGATAAATTTGGCTCATAACTTGTTGTTTTAAGTTTCAAACACGACTCTAAATTTTCATTTGTTAATTGGCTTCTTACTTTACTTTTAATTATATTCATACAAGAGAACGCTTGCTCGCACGAATATGTCGATCCGAAGATAGTCAGCACTCCAAATGTCAACTTCTTCACCTCACTGTAGCAATCTGGATGACTATTACATGCGTCGAATATAAGTGCCTCAACTCGCGGCATTTCTTTTAAAGCTGTTCACTTTTGTTGCGCTACGTACATACATTTCTGGACCTCCAACTCTTCCAGCTTGCTTTTCAACTCCACAAATCTTTACTTTTTAAATCGATCGATTGCATTTCTAGAGATCCAGTATCAATAGAGTAGAGAGATCAGTAGAGACCAAATGGCTCAATGTGAATTTCGTTATTTCCCTTTCCTTGCAGTTTTAGATTCAGCTCATTTAATTTCGCTGTGATATCTACCATAAAGTAAAATTTTTCCAACCATTTGTCGTTCTCTAATTCAGGGTGATTAATGACTTTTTCATTTAGGAATGTATTCATTTCATTCAAGCACAAAGCAAAACGTTTCAACACCTTACCTTTGAAAAGCCATCGCACTTTATTGTGAAGAAGGAGGTCGCAACACTGAGTCTCTATTTCGTTTAAGAATTCTTTAAACTGACGATGGTAGAGTACTGTCAACAATCTTGATTACCAAATTCATGATCTCAACTATTTCGGCCGGAAATGTTTGGGCACAAAGAGCTTCTTGGTGTATTATGCAGTGAAACGTAAGAATTTCTTGGTTTATTTTGCTCTGAGGAATCGTTGTTTCTCCTTTATTTTTTCCTGTCATTCTTCTGGCTCCATTAGTTGCCAGTTGAAACGATTTTATTTAAATCGATCTTATTGTCTGCAAGGCATTTTTGCACGGCGTTTGGTATATCTTCCCATCTAGTTTGTCCCGAGAGCGGTAGCAATCCTAGGAGTTCTTCTTTTGGACCTTGGGAAGACATATACCTGACAAAAAGGGCAACTTGTGCCGTGTCTTTTATGTCGCAAGACTCATCTATAGCAAGTGATAAGGCAGAAGAAAGTTGAATATCTTCCACCTGCAAATATGTTACATTTGAAGACACTTTAGCTATTCTATCTTGTACTGTTTTAGCGGATAGTGGCAAATCTTTGATTTTTTTTCAAGATTTTTGGTTTGTTTTTGAAATCATTCTTCAGATTCCTCGTTAATCGATTCAGAACAATTTTTAAACGTTTTTTTTTATTTTTTATTTTTTTTTATTTTTTATTTTATATATATATATATATATATATAAATAAATAATATTTGCGTATGGAACTAAAATGGAACTATTCACAATGCGTATGGAACTATTCACATCCAAAGAGCCGCAGGTTGCCGACCACTGGTCTAAACTAGTTACACTAAATGGTGGCGACACAGTTACTTTCTTTGCAGGTAGATTGCCGATAATTTGGCATGATACAACAGGTTTAGTCTTAAAACAAATTGCACACAAATGCAGGGTTTTTCTGCCAAAGTTTTAACAGCACTGCATTCAATAAACCAACTTGAAGTAGTCTCTTATGTAAGGTAAAAAAATATTTTACACTTAGTTTTAAATTTCTTGAGTTTCTCCACTGAGTCACAATTGCCCCTCCAATCGTCTATGTTTGTTTTTATTGTTTATCTATTTTTTTATTACCTTCTTGAAATTATAATTATAATATAAAAAAAATTATATATGCATAGTTTTTTTTATTAATTAATAAAAAATTCGAATAATTAATTTTTAAATAAATTAATAATAAACTTATATTACTTTTTATTTTCTATCCAATCAATGGGCTTAAAGCCTACGAAACTTCCCTCACTCTCAAAGCAGGAGATAGAGGTTGCTAAGCAACCAAGGTTCTCCGTCATCTCGCAAATCGTCGTCGTATTAAATTTCTTGGTAGAATAATTGGGTGTTTCTCTAAAATTCGGATATTGGATTTTTGTAGACGTCCGTCTACTCTGAGCCCTCCCTTGGAATAAAAAAAAAAACACAATTAAACACTTTAAATTACCTGTCATTTCTCTTTTGTTTTTCAAAAACAATTATGTTAGATAAAGACAATGCTCATTTACAATCACTAAGGTCA
>BPLQ01011322.1:0-38355 GCA_021605075.1 Caerostris darwini | reverse complement strand
TCTGTTAATTAAATTTAACTGTTAATCAATAATAACTCTATCGAATCTATCCTGAAAAACCAGTAAATATTTCAAAGCAATTCGTATAACCTCCATTTGTCCATCAAAAGATATTCGACATTTCCTTGCTGTAGCGTAGAAGGAAAACAAGTTCAAAAAGACTCCTGAACCTGCAGTAATAAGATTTTCATAAAAAGAGCCATCTGTGTATACGTGCAATAATTCAGATTCTAAGTATCTTGCATCAATAGTATCAAGTGCATAAACCCTAAAAACACCTATAGAACTGTTCTTAAAAAGTTTATCTGAACGACTTAAATTTGTTTCAAACTGATTGCAATCAAATGGGTTAGATGTCTTTTCCGACTCCTGAAAATCAGCTGGCAATTCAAGATCCTGTCTGACATCCAGGTCAAATTGAAGAAAACCTTTTCAATTTTTAAATTTCCAGTGATTGTTGGATAATCAATCTAATAGGGATTTCCAGTTCTAATTAATTTCTCATATAGTTTCAGTGCTTTTTCTTTAATGATGGGTTAATATTTGCCCATAACAGCATAGCATTAATTAGCGTTGATTTAACGGCCCCAGTAACGAGGTGCAGAGCTTGATTTTGTAAGAGTTCTAGTTTCTGCAAAACTTGCTTGAGGAAAACTTGTAAGAGGTTCACAGCAGTAAGTAATTAATGGCAGGATAAAAGTTTTATAAGTAATATTTTAAGTTGATCGATCACATACCCAAATGGATCCAGCAAGGCGCTTTAAAATAGTCACTCTTTTTAGAAAGCGATTTGAAATTGATTCAATGTGTGACTTCCAGTTTAGTTTTTTTGTCGAAAGTTACTCCCAAATAATTAAAATTGCTAGTGTGCATTAGAGCAACATCTCTATACTTTAAGTGAGGGTGGAGCGTTTGGTGAGTTAAAGAAAAAGTCTGAGTGGCTGTCTTTTCCAAATTGACAGTCATATTACACAGTCCAGTCACATAAATGTGACCACCTGTCAAAAGCCAAAATAACCACCTTTGGCAGAGTGGACGGCTGCGAGACGTGCAGAAAGAGAATCAATTAGAGCTCTGAAGGTGTTCACTGGGATGTTGAGCCATGGCGACTCCAGTACCGTGGCCAGCTGCGCTAGATTACGCAATTGAAGATCCCGATCGAGGTGGTCCCACAGATTTTCGATTGGGTTTAAAGTGAGTCCTGTAAGTTTGCTGGCCAAGGGAGTATGGTAAACTCATCCTGGTGCTCTTCGAACCACGCACATACACTGAGAGCTATATGACACCGCGCATTGTCCTGCTGGTAGATGGCATCATTCTGAGGAAAAATAATTCGCATATAGGGGTGGACATTGTCCGCAAGGACAGATGCGTACTTGTACTGATCTGTCGGGCCTTCCAGAATGATGCGTGCACCCAGTGAATGCCAGGAAAACAATCCCCAAACCATAATGCTCCCTCCTCCAGCTTGGATCCTTGCGGCAATTGTTGCAGTGTGTTTGCTTTCAGACGTTTCACGCCGTATACGCCAACGTCCATCTGTCCGATGGACCATAAAACATGAATCATCGGGAAAAGCCACCAGTCGTCACTCTGTGGACATCTAGTTTCGGTACTGGAGTGCAAATTCCAGCCTTGTTCGCCGATGAACAGCAGTCAGCATAGGTGCATTAACCAGGTGTCTTCTGCAGAGGCCCATGCGCAGCAACGTTCGCTGAATTTTAAAAACTATTACATCCCAAGAGAGGCAATTTGGTTCATTTGGGCGGTCAGAAATTGTTGCACTTTTCGTTCAACTTCTCCACTTTCGTTTTTTTGTCAAACACAAAACATTCTCAAACATAATGGACTGCCACCCATTTTGATGCGCAAATACCAAAAATTGACTTTTACCACGGCGGCACGTTTTGGTAAAAATTAGCCGTTTCCAAAACACTTCCAATTTTTTAAAGCAAATAATCATGCCCTTTTACTTTTTGACGTCACTAGTAAAATAAATATTTTTTAATGATTTCATTTATATTTCATTTTTAGTGTTACGTATTTCATTACAATGAAGAAAAGTTTAGAATTTTTTTATTATAGTTCAATGTTTACATGTAAGAATAATATTAAACAGAAAAATAATTAATCGTTATGTTTCAATTTTTCATTACAAAAAAAAAGTCCATAATAGGTCTAAATCTAATATGGGGATATATAATTTTATATGCGGCTCGCAAAATCATTTGCAATACTTACACACAGGGAAATAGTCTTTAGCCTAGAGATCATTTCCATGCCTCAAAACTTTCGTGGATCTTGTACTCATCGCAAGTGGAACTTTTTGAAAGTTTGAGATTTTCATTTCAGGGTATCCAGAGATTCGTTATGAAATCTGAAAAATTGGCACCTCCAGTTGACTCCATCTGCATAACTCTTGTGCATACCTCTCAAGTAGAGACCATTTAGGTTCGAATGGTGCATGAGCTGTAACCATGCCCCTTTGAATGATTGGGCACAGTTATCTCCATATACGTCATTATCTTGGTCCTTCGTCGAGAACTTGTGATTATTTCTATAATAAGAAAGAATCACCTAAAATTATAAAATGGTTGTCACGGATTGTTGTTTTCTCTGATCGTATTTACAAATTGTTTGTTGGTCAGATATCACATCTTCATATATGTGATGACATGCATTATATTTATCAGTTTTACAAAATCGTCCAATAATTAAAAATGGGTCCAATCGTATAAAAAATATGTTAGTATACCTGATCGCCGCTATAGTCTTGGATGTGCAGAGTGTACTTGTTGTTTTCATCATCTATCCAGAAGGTATCGTAGTCGTACCTTTTTTCCCCATCCACGGCTTTCAAGTCAAAACGAATGAGAATACGTCGGAATTTGATTAGACTTTTAATATGTTGTCATTTCTAAACAATACTTAACTGTTTTAAAACACTTGTTGAAGTTTTTTTAAATTAAATTGTAACTTTTGTAAATAATATAAAACTAGAGGGGATTTAGGAAAATTTAAAAATGTTTGAAAAAAATTTTAAATGGAGCCAGAAGTATGAGAGGAAAAAATAAATGGGCAATAACAATTCTTCACAGCAAAATAAACCACAAAATTCTTACGTTTCACTGCATAATATACCAGGAAGAGCTTTGAGCCCAAACATTTCCGGCCGAAATAGTTGAGGTCATGAGAACGTTGGGTCAAGATTGTTAACACCATCTTGTCAAAAGCACTCTACCATCCTCAGTTTAAATAATTCTTAAACGAAATGGAGCTGTTTCCGACCTCTGATGATCACAATAAAGTGCGATGGTTCCAAAGGTTTCTAGGTGGTGGAAATTAATTTCTTTGTATCTGAATGAAATAAATACATTTTGTAAATGAAAATTTTACCCAGCCAAAAGTCCTTTTCATTGTCACCGAATCCCTTCTTGTAGCTCGCCCAGTCAAATATTTGAAGAAATAGTCCTGCGACCTCTGGAAATCGCCTCTCCTCTGGATCACCTAGGTCACAGCGAAAAAATAAAAAAATAAACACAATGTTTTGCACAAGAATTGGTTTGTTTTAAGAAAAACTATATATATTTTGCAGAAGATATTCAGAGCGGTAAATTACTTCATTTATTTCTAAATCAATATCGTGATAGAATGTACAATTCTGTTGACACGTTTGTCTTTTTAAAATGAGCTATGAATAATTTTAAAAAATTAAAGCATGAATTTTTTAAAAAAATAACACAGATTTTTGAGCAAGAAATACCACTCTAGCATTTTTGTAAATCGCATAATGACACAAATAGTAACGATTTATATTCTATAAAGAATTTTCTAGAAATGCAAATGATCGTTTTAAAATAAAACTTTCATTTCTCAGGATGGAAAATTTACAGAGTTGAAAAAAAAGTTGGAAGATTGGATCCAGAAATGTATGTACGTAAAAACTACGCAACAAATAGATTAATATAGGACAACTGTCCATCCCCCTCCGTTCGTGTCCAAAAGAAACCCTGCTCTTGGCCAACTGTGTAGATTGTTGCATCCACTATTCGACGCATGGAATAGTCCATCGGCTTGCTGACACGGATGAGGCCTGCGAGAAGTTATCATTCAAGATGAATCAAGTGGATCGACATTTCAAAATGCCAAGACCTTGCATGAATATAATTATAACAGGATAAACTAACTCCTTGCTAAAAATTAAACATTTGTAACGTGTTGAAACTTATATCTTTCAATAATATGAGTAAATTGATGTCAAACTGCAAAACATGAAAAACAATACACATTTAATTTGTTTGCAAAATGTATGTTATTGTTTTTTTTTATTTTTTAATTACAAATTACATTGTTTAGTAAAATTTCAATTTTCTACTTGAATAACCATGCAAATCCATCGCTCTCATTGAATTTGTTTGTTCAATTGTTTGTTATTGAAGTACAAGTTAGTGTTTAACTGCGGCAAATATTTACATTGTTTTGCGTCACTTTGTTAAATAAGAAGTCTCATTGTAATAATTTAAATAAATTTGATATATGAATAATTGAAATTTTTCTGAATAAATAGATTTTTTTTTATCAAAAATTTATTTATGATTTTAAGGGAAGTTCTCTTCGCTAGTTTCTGATTATTAAATCGAAAATATAGCTATTAAATCCATATTTTTTCGTTAGCCCTAACGCATTAAAAAGACACGTGTATAAATTTGACAGCTGTTGCACATTAGTATGGGAGTTATAGCATTTTTAGTGAAGCAAATTTTTGTTAGTTTGAAAAAATGGATAAAATAACGCTCAATTTCCATTAATAAAGCATTGCTTTTTAGCAACAACAAAAAAATACTATTGAAGCCAAGGCTTGGCTTGATAAACATTATAATTTGGCGCACCAGGAAAATCACCCGTAGAGAAGTGGTTTGCTAAATTTAAACATTTCTCTTTCATGTTTAAATTTAAACGAGCGAGGATGATGCTAGAATATCTCCAAATGAACTTGTTACCGACTTAAGATGCAATTTGAATTAAAACAATTTCTGATAACCGTAAAGTCAAGTTGATTGAAAACTGAGACCCTAAAGATATCAAAGGAACGTTTGAGACATGTCATAAATGAATATTTGGATATGCGAAGGCTCTGTTCAAAGTTTTGCCGCGCAGAGCTCAAATCGACCAAAAACAACAACGAATGGATGATTCAAAGCAGTGTTTGGAGCTGTTCAATCGTAATAAATCAAAATTTTTGCGTCGATATGTGACAATGGATGAAACAATGGATCCATCATTTTACACCGGAGTCTAATCGACAGTCAGCCGAGTGAACTGCACGTGATGAACACTAAAAATATAACTTTTTAAAAATTTCATTTTAACTCACGTACTAATAGTGCAACAGCTGTCAAATTTATACACGTGTCTTTTGAAGGTTAGGGCTAACTAAAAATCGTATGGATTTAATTACTATTATATTATCAATGTTTACATGTAAGATTAATATTAAACAGCTCTGTAGCTCGGCGGCATAGGTCTCAGGCTCGAGTCCCAGCTTTGCTATGGATCTTTGTAATGGTTTGGAATCCATTTTAAACCCATTTAGGCCGGTCTAACAAGACTGTAAAGTATTGAACGTAAGACTAACACCCCTACCTCGTTAAAAAATGGAAACCATATTCTTTCTTGAAACTTGCCAGTAGGTAGACGGCCTTATCCCACCATAGGGCTGTTGCACTAACGAAGATGAAATATTCTAATTACAGAAAACACTTCAGGAATCTTTATTTATTATTAATATATTATTTTTAATAGGTGTCTTTGATGTTTGGTTCTATGATCCAGTAAGATGACTCCTAATAAGCGCGCGGCCTGATGGCAATTGGCTACCGTACTGGCCTTGATACCACAGGCTTCAGGCGGTGTCATGGATGATTGTTAGAGGTTCGGAATCCCCGTTGAACTGTACGTCTCGGTCTAATTAGCCTAAAGTTTGCTTAAAAATGACAATAAAACGGCAAAGCAAAACAAAAAAATTTACATGCTCTTTCACGTAATATTTTGTTAGTTATATTGAATATTATGATTTTAAACGTCATTGTATGCTATAGAAAAATATCTTAAATAAAAGCTGTTTTGCAAATTCGGTCTCTTTTTTTGTACTAATACTATTGAACCAACGTCTCCTTTCGCTAATAGGTCGATTATATTAAGCATTTCAAAATATTCTACGAAATATTGAAATATTATTTTTTTTTTTTAGTGCATAATATTTTTTTTTGTAAAACTAATTTATTTGTATTTTTTATCTATTTAATTGAATTTCATCAAAGTGCTTCTATTTTTGTCTGTTAACTAATATATTTTTTAACAAATTTTGTGTACATAAACGTGAGACCGCAGACGTAAATATGCATCACGCAGGGCCTGAATGGCCGAGTGGCTGAATAGCCGCTCGGTACCCCAGGTTTCGGGTTCGAGTCCCGGCGGTGCCATGGATGTTTGTGAGTGGTTCGGAATCCACTTTAAACCGTAGGTCCCGGTCTAACACGACCGTAGAGCGTTGTGGAGAATGACATATTAAAAAATAAGGAAAAACTAACTGTTCATATATATAGTGATTAGGGGATCATAGTCCTTGTTGCTTCACACCCCCATATACCACTAAATTCATCACCATTATCAAGATGCATCACACAGATAAGTTGCTATTTTTTAAAAATTAAGGAATGAATTTTACATGACCAAATGTTTTTTTTTTTTTTTTTTTTTATATCAGAAATCAGAAAAATAACTTTAATTAAACTATAAAAACGAAATTATTTTATATAAAAAATTTTTATGGGTAATATTAGAATTGGTATTTGAATATATTTATTAACATGGCATTGCTAAGCCCAAAAATATGACTAAAAACACGTGATAATATGTGGTACAGGTCCTTTTCATACATTATTACAAAACGATGAATGCTTTGAGTTGTTTTGTCTGATTAAAAAAAAATTTTCGTCAATTCATGCTTAATTTCACATAAACTGTCTGAATATCTTTGTAACTATTTGTTTATCAGTTAACTATATCTTATTATCAACTGTTATGCGTGTTAATAAATTTGCAAAATTATTTATTTATATATATTATTATTATTGTATATTATTATGATCAATATTTATATTAGATTTAATAACATCAATAAATTCAATTATATTTATTATTTAAATGAATCCCAGATCGATGCACTCTAGTAATATAGAAGATGTTATTATACTTTCAATGGTATTCCATGTAAACATTTATGTTTATAAAGTGAATAACATATGTATATTTATCAAATGATTCATTCCAAAAATTCTTTCAAAAAATTATTATTACTTGAATATATTTTTATGCACATAGATGTGAGCAACTATAAACTACTTGTACAATATATGTGTGCAGAAATATAGGCTATTAAATAAATAAGTCATGTATTATACTTTCAAGAATTTGAATAATATTTCATGTAAACATTTGTATTCATAAAGTGAAGAATTTATGTATATTTATCAAATGATTCATTATGTAAATACCACTTATATATACATCCAAAATTATTTCAAAATTTATTATTACTTAAAAATATTTTTATCAACATAAATGTCAACAACTAAAGATTAGATGTCCATATATAAGTGCAGAAATATAGGCTATTTGTTTCTGCTTGTTTGCACAAATGTAGACTACTTGTTTATACATGTATGCAACAATATAAGCTAATTTTATATAAGTGTGCGCACCAATATGGGATACATCCAGTAAAATCGGCTACTTTTTCATGCATGCAGCAATCTAATATACTTGTTTATTCTATTACAGCAGTATTGACTAATTGTTAAGGTATGCGTGAAAAGTTTACAATAATTAATTAAAAATTACTGATTTAATTATTCTTTAAACAATTTTTTATTACAAATTTATTAAAAAAATTTATAAGGGAAAAATGTTATTTTCCTCCCAATAATTGTTTATGTTATAAAAAACATTTAAATCGAAATCTCTTTTTTCATTAAAAATGTAACGAAAATAAAATAAATTTTCATTCAAAAAATACATTTTTTAATCATAAAAATAGGTGATGCATAATATAATTAAAGTTAGTCTCTAAAACAAAATTGTCTGCACATTATCAAACATTTCATATAAATCGAATCTGTGTCACAAAATATATGCAAATTTAATACTAAAAGTCTTTAATTTTTATAATGCATAGTTATAAACATCGAATTTCTTCATTTTGTTTACACAAACATTTTTAAACATTCTGGATTTTTTATTATAAATTTACTACTAATATAATTTTTCAAAATAAATTTATCGATACAAATTTTTTACCACAAATTTAAGTTTTAGAATATTTCAATTTACTGTTACTCACATAATTGAAGCTTGGGACTTAGTTCTTCTGCTGTAACTGTAACTGTATGTAAATTTTTAAAAAACACGATTGCAGATTTTATGAAACTAAAACTGGTATTCCCATGTTAATAATTTTACTGAAAATAACATAAACTTGTAGAGAGGGAAAACCATACATATTAAACAAACAAGACTATTGTTTGTTAATCAAAATTTCATATCAAACAATCAATTTCTTACCTAACTTACGACTAAAATAATTTTTCAAAATAAAATTACTTACACAAATTTTTTACCACAATTTTAAGTTTAAGAATGTTTTGAGTCACATATAACTAAATAACTTACATAATTGAAACTTTGTTCTACTGTCATGTAACCTAATTTAACTAAAAAAAAACGACTTTTGCATATACCTCAAAATCTTGCACGACCTTTTATAAACCTCAAAATGGTATTCCCACGTAAATAAAGTTTCCAAAACATAACTTACAGACTTGTAGAGAGGGAAAAACCCCATATATTCCAACAAAAAGGAGCATTGTTTGTATCCTCAAAGGAAGTAGCTATTCGGTCAATGTGCTATTTCACGTTACTGTTGAATGTCAGAAGGAAGTGTTTCTGACATTTACTGAAACATAAGCTTTTATTGATGGACATTTGGCATTTTAACGTTGATGAGAAGGATTAAAATAGTAAAAATGAGATGTTGATTCACATGTCTTGAAACTTTTCAAGGAAAAATTAAAATGGAAACCTAAAACTAAAGAATTTAGAAGTTTATTTTTATTTTGTTTATTTTAAAAGTTTATTTTTATTTTTTTTATTTTAGAAGTTTATTTTATCTCTAACCATCTATTCTCTAATTCATATCTCTCATTAAATATTTCCAAGTTTTTGCAATTTAGAAATTTTCGGTTTTGATGAATTATACAAGGAAAATTCATTGAGTAAAATATTAAAAGTCAATGTAATTCAATAAATGATGAGTTTGAAGGTTTAGAACAAATAAAGACGGATTACATTTTTTAAAAAGAATTTACTCTGATTTTATTTTAGATTTACAGATGTGATCAAAAGTTAAATTTTTTTGTTAAATAAACCAAGTTTTGTTGTGAAAAAAAAACATCAAAGGATATTACACATTTAGAATTGAGAAAAAAATATAGAAATATTTAACAAAGTAGCAAATGATTTCATGAATGGCGACGATTTTTTGACATATTTATGAATGGCGTGAATCCTGTCAAAAACTTATCCAACTTAATTCTATACAAAATATAATTGTAAAAAATTAAATAAATGAAAATAAAATAATTAAATCAAAAATGTGAAAAAAAAAATCTGAAGAAATACCATTAAAATAAATTAAAATTAAAAGTTATAAAAATATAAACTCAGGAGGAAAAACATAAGAATATGATGTTTATTTTATTTATTCTGTTATATCATAATTTTGTTACCAAAAATAAGATTTTTTCGTAACATCTAATTTAAACAAGATTTTTTCTTAACATCTTATTTCTACCCAAAATATAATCGTAAAAGATTACATAAAAAAATCAAAGATGTGTAAAAAAAAACATTTGAAAAAAACATCATTAAATTAAATTAAAATTAAAAGTTATCAATAAAAGTATGAACTCAGATATAATAAATCAACTCTGATAAGATTTATTGTGAAACAAAAATATCAGTGTATATATATTACGAATTCAGAAAACAATTTCAAAATATTTAACAAAACAGCAAATTATTAAATTCCTTCTATTAGCTCACACTCTCCCTATATATATCTTGTTCAAATTTTCAATCGTTCATAAAATACTTTTATTCATCCACTCCGAATTGGCAATAATATAAAAAATCGTCTGATTTTAATTTAGCTTATTTTTCTGGATATTATTATTCTTAATTTTTTACGCTCGAAATTTGAAACGATCGTGTTTGAGTATACTTGTTAATGTATTCTATATTTAATTTTAAATGATCAAAAAGTTTTAAATTAAATTTGAAATATACCCTAATATATTTGCTTTTATTATTTTTATCGTATGTAGTTGCTTTTATTATATTTGCTTTTATTATTTTTGCTTTTATTATTTTGCTGTAATTCGAGATTGCTGTTCTTTTTTTTTTTCAATTCCTTCTATTAGCTCACACTCTCCTAATATATATCTTGTTCAAATTTTCAATCGTTCATGAAATACTTCTTATTGATCCATTCAAGTTCAAATACATTTTTTTTTGAACTTGTAATGGACGACCATGGATGTTAATGCAGTTTTTTCAAATATTAATTCAGTAATGAAATTTATTAATTAATTTTAGTTTTTTTTAGATTTAAGATACATATATCTACCAATAGATGGCGCCAGAAAAACTTTAAAAAAATGAATGAAAATTATTTATAAAGGACTTTCTGCAATAGAGTGAAAAAAAGAAGGAATTGACTTTAAAAAATTTGTTTTTATATTACTTGTTTTGTTTACATATTTATGAATTACGTAAATCCTGTCTAAAAATATTCATCATATTTCTACCCGAAATATAATAATACAAGAATAAAAAAAAATATAAAAAAAAATAATAAGAAGAATATAAAATCAAGAATGTCTAAAAAAAAAATTGGAAAAAATATCATTAAACAACTTAAAATTAAAATTGTAAAAATATAAACTAATTCTAAAAAAAAAAAAAAAACGATAAGAATACGATGTTTATTTTATTTATTTTGCTATATCATAGATTTGTTTACAAAAATTACTCTTTTAATTTCATTTAAAAAACAAGATTTTATTACTTTGTACATAATTAAAACTGAAAAGTTTGAAAAAGTTTGAAAAATCGGACATGAAATAATGTTGGGATATTCTAATTTTTATTTTAAATACCAGCATCTACTAATGGATAATGCAAAGTTTCGGCCTGTATTGGACCTGTAACGTCTTAAGGAAAAATGCCCCAACATATATATATATATATAGTGTGTGTGTTATATAGTGTGTGGGTGTTATATAGTGTGTGGGTGTTATATAGTGTGTTTGTGTATATATATATATATATATATATATTGTGCTTGTACATAAAAATTGAAGTGTTCCCATGAACTTGAAAGAACTCTTTGAAGCTTTTATAGATCGAGACGTTACATGGGAAATCGTGTATTATGAAAGAAAATTTGCGGCAAATTGAGTTTGATATAGTGATGTATCTCCCATATAGATATTTTATTACTTCATCATTTTCTTTTTTAAGTTCGAAAATGTCTTGATCGGAGTGATACGTAATAATGTATCGTTCACTATCATTGGTCAATCACATTTCAAGAGCAATATTTCAACATTTTTTATATTAGCAATATTGCACTCTGGCAGAAATAAAATGGATATTAGATTTTATTAGTGTTAATTTATATTTTATACCTTAAACACCTATATAAAATAAAATTCCAGTCCAATAGATTTTTATAGTATATTTTTCTAAAAATTATTTTATTACTTCAGATGACATTAAAGTTTTGTGAAAAGCATCCATATATAACATCGAATCATGCATCATGCATTTTGTATACTTCACAAAACCTAAGTTAGAAAATCGAAATTAGTTAATACGTTTTTAAATTGCATAATGAAATTAAAATCAAAACTCTGATATATATTTGCTTTATTATTTCATGAGCTCAACAATAATTATAAAATATTTTATTTTCGTGCTTTTGTAAGCAGACAAGTTAATAAATCATATGGCTTTAAAACATTTTTCTGACATAAATATTAAAAATAAATTAATTAATACAAAAAATTAGCTACTTATTTTTATCTTCTCATCCGTCTTAATTATTATTATTATTTAATTAACCGTATTGAATGAAATACTCATTTTTATACTTTCATAAAAAAACAAACTTTTTATAATTGAGCTTTTTGATGGGCGGCAAAAATTGATCTCTAAAACAAATAACACGAATTGCGCACAAAAAGATGAACAATTGATAGCTAAGCAATTATAAATGTGTACAAAAAATTGATGCACAAAATATGCAAAATTTAGCCTTTGTTTTGAGTGACCGTATTTTGAACAAGAATAAAAAATTTCATCTTAATCGGTTAAAATGAAATATCAGTTCATTAGATATTCAATTTCATCTTAATCGTATACAATTTTTCCTTAAACGGTAAAGTCCTTGATGAGTTATAAAAGGACAAACAGAGAGTATGACAGACAAAGCCTATAGATATATATAGTAACATTGACATATACGGGGCCTATCGCCGAGTGTCTGGCTCAGCTGACCACAGGCTTCGGGTTCAAATCCCGGGGGATGCTAGTAGTGGTTCAGAATCAATTTTAAACCTTATGTCACTGTCAAATATGGTAGGAGGCTTAAGGCTGACAATCCTACTGCTTAAGGCAGTATCTGACAGTTGGCAGACAGCTTTGGACCACCATGGGGCTGTTGCGTCAATGATAATGATGATAGATATATATGCGTTCTTTATGTATATGATGATAATACTTATAATGGTCAAGAATATAATGCTGATCAAACATTTCTATTATCTTCTGTGACCAGTGCAAAAAGTAGATTTTAATCTATAAAAAGTATCCGAGGTCAATAATATGTTTTAAAAGGTATTACGGTAATTGCATTTAATACACTGTATAATGCATACTATCTATGCATAACTGCAATCTATTCTAATGCTGTACTATCTAATTCATTTTGGGCATACATTTTAGGTTTCTTGGCATTATTTAAAGGCAAGACAACCTAAAATTTGTGCCTAAAGTAATAAATAGTGTTAACCTTGAAAAAAGAAGAAAAATAAAATATTGATCCCAACATTCGCTGGCTTTGTGTTTGTTTAAAAACGCAATTGGGAGTCAATTCACATTTAATTGATTCGAAAATATTGATGGAAAATGTAACCGGCGTTTCAGGATCATTTTGTGGCTCATTAAAACTTAGGTTCAGCGGAAATGATGAGCTTTTCTTTAAAGGAATCACATTCATTTTCTGAAAGTACAACAATTAAATTTGACATGAAAGAACTAGGTATTGGAAACCAAATTTAACAGTACGGCTAACCATTATTGATCAAAATTTATACCTATTGTTATTTTTTAATGAATAAAATCGTTAATTTTTATTGATTGTATGTCTTAAAATTGTTTAAATTTGCCAATATTTTTTGTGAAATTCGTTAATAGTTGTAAAATAAGGAAACTCTTTTTTTTTAAAAATTAAACATATTGATAAACCATTACAGATCATCGCTAACCATTATAGATCAAAATTTATAAATATAATATATTTAAGGAATAAAATCGTTAATTTTAGTTATTGGTATGTTTTAAAGTTGTTTAAATTTGTCAACATATTGTGTAATTCTTTAATACTTGTAGAATAAGAAACATTTTTTGATGGTTTGGTTTGTCACTGTACTGTCATTTTTTGCCCACTTTAGGCTTATTTGATCATGACCTACAGTTTAACGTGGATTCTGAAATACTAACAAACATCAATGCCATCGCAAAGATTCTAACCTGAAACCTGCAGCACCAAAGACCAGAGCGCTAGAAAATTGGCCATCAGGTCACCCTTTTATAGATCGTAAACATATTGATAAATTTTGGCATGATTTTGTCTCTGGAGGAATATGTAATATTTAATGTATAAAATGGGTCTTTGTCAACGTGAAGCTTCGAATTGCTTGATAAAATCATAGGAAAGCTTTTGAACATTTCTTTGCCGGTTATCACACACGAATAGATTCGTTTAGTACTTTAGATATCTCAAGCTAAAATCTTGAAAGCATTCAGCATTCCAGTTTCAATTTGAGTTTAAGTAATAAAACCTCAAAACTAATAAAATTTAATCAATTTTTTTTTTATTTCAGACCTTGCTATCAATGTTTACATAATAATAAAACTTTCATTTTATGAAAAATAAGAAAACAAAACTGATGACAACACTTCCTTCTACTATCCTTATGAACGTGAGAATCCAAGAACACTTCATATTACAGTTGCTTTCTTCGAAGATGAACGATGCTCATTTTTGTCAGAAAGGGATTTCCCCCAAATATTTTGTGAACGTTTTTTAATTTGTTTATCAAACATTGAAATGATGTTTTAAGTTTTAAAATATGATTACAGACTTTCTTTCATGAAAAAAGTAACTGTGTAGAACATCAAGAAAGTGTAGCATTTCTTTTCTCCCGAGAAGAGTTTTGGCATGTCATTTCCAAAAAAGGGCAAAGTATGTTATTTGAGAAATATATAATATCAACCCATCACTCAATTGTGATAGCAGACAAACTGTATTGTGGGTAATTATATTACATGCAATTAGTGTTTTGTGATAATGAGAACAACGTATCACTCAAATCATGTATAATGAGTCTCATGAAATTAGCCAATTTACGTACGACCTATTCACTATAACCTATGCAATCTGCAATTAACGAAACAACTATAAACTGAATATGAACTATACCATGATTTATTCCATCGTGATCGGTGATAGACCATAAACTGAGAAATGTCTACTCCATTGAGAAGAGAGGGAAGTTGACCTCCATCTTGGCGGGTTAAAAGGAGGGTTTTGGTGAACATAATTTTCTCTCTTCTTCTGCGACGAGTCGACTAAAACTGTTATTTTTCTCTGAAGTGGTTGAACAGAGGTTCCGCCTATTTCCAAAGTGAGCCCCATGTGGTTTCGTATGTCACGCAATGTAATAATTAAGGCCTACCGAAGACCGGGTGCATTAGATTCATCGCAGACACGAAAATATTGAAAATCCGCCCTTAGAGTGAACTGCACTTGTGAATCAATTTATATTTAATTTTCCTTTTTCTCTAAATATTATATGTGTGTGTGTGTGTGTGTGTGTGTGTGTAAATAATACTTGTAAATAAAAATTAAATTTTCACATGAACCTGAAAATGGCCCTTTTCTTGACGTCGTCATAAGTCTAGTGTTGCCTAAGATGTTGTAATATCAGAAAATACATTTGACAGAGTCATAAATATTAATAAATATGAAATATAAAATATAAAATATTTTTAAAAAAATTAAATTTTCCTTTTCAAATACTTGAAAAAGAAACAATTGTTTTTTTAATGAGATGAAATAAAATTCCCTACAGAAAAAATTTGAATTTATTTATTTCGAATACCGAAATATTATAGGTATTTAAATGACATCCTTGCATAGTTATAAAGTAATTATCATTTTACGTTAGGCTCAGTTAAATATTATTACTATACAAAAATTTAAAACTCTTCAAAAATAATTTATGTAACTTAATATGAAGGTAAAAATAATATTTCAAATGAAATATATATATATATATATATATTTTTTTTTACAATTTCTTTTTTGGATGTATGCAAAAGCCTTCTATATGAAACACAGAAAATTTAATATATACTTTACAAGAGATTTAAAACTATTGCAAGTGTGAAAGTAAAGTGATTCTTTTCTTGAAGTTGTTTTAGGTGTAGTGTATCAAGAAACGCGTCGTTGGTTGGCATTTTAAATCCACTAAATGAGGTTTCTACAAAATATTTGATAAACTAAACTAATGATAATGAATGATAAAAAAGTAAAATGTTTCATCAATTCATACTTTAGAGCGATTATTAAAAATAAATGACACTCTTTTAAAAGTGAAAATACTCTTTTGTGAACTCATTTGTATATATATATATATATAATTTATATAAATATATATACAAATACAGAACTCTTTATTATTGTAATTTATTATTTGCAAGCAAAATGAAAATTAGAAAATTCAATTAACAAATGCACGATAAAATAAGTGCAGTTCACTTCAAGGTTGGAGGTTTTCAGAATTCATTCGAATCTAAAAGTGAGTGGTCTGCGACAGACATAATTATCACACAGCGTGATACAGGAAACTACAAGGAACTCAATCCCAATTGTTATCACTCATTACTGATCCTTTTAAATACACCCATAAAGATCGCGACAGATAGTATCATGTAGTATATCATGTTTATAAATAAATGCATATTATTCTAATTTTAACTTATTTTGTACTGTTTGAATTTTATAATGTTGAGACGAATGAACCTATTTATTATGTACGTCAACGTTTAAAAGATTCAGTTAGATAACAGACGAAATATAAACAAATAAAATTCCATTTTATAACACATATTGGAGCAGAAACTGAAATCAAATCTAGGCCACACGATCACCTCTAGAAGAGAGGAACAACTTTAATTCACAACTTAAGTTTTTCAGGTTAGAAAAAGAAATCATACACTGACAGCTCATAGAATGGATGCCATACTGTTCAGGACTAGTTGTGCATGTGCTTTTATGATCAACGGGAATAATACTTCAATTCTCTCTCCACTCCTTCATCATCATCATTGGCGCAACAGCCCTAGGTGGGCCAAGGCCGTCTGACTACTGGCAGATTTCGAAACATGAGATGTTTTAATTTTTTAAGGGGTAGGATTGTCCCCCCATTGTAGGATTTTCAGCCCCCTGTTATTGCTGTCACTTAATCAAAACAATAACTTTGTTAGACAGTAGTTTAAATTCGTTGAATGACATGTTTACAAAGCATTTCATAAACTAAACTAATGGTAATAAATGATAAAAAAGGAATAAGTTTCCTTTATTCATGTTTTAGGGAGATTATTACAATTAATACTCTTTTAAAAGTTAAAACTTTTGAGCTAATGTAAAAAAATCTAGAACAAAACAACAGAAAACAATATATTTGGGCTTATATGTTGTTTACATAAATAAATCTTTTTTTTCCGGAATTCTACTCAATAAAATTTGAACTGTACTTAAACAAAACATTAGAGTTGGTGGTTGGTAGTTTAAATCCACTGAATGAGATTTCTACAAAATATCTGATAAACTAAACTAATGATAAAAAAGGAAAATGTTTCATCAATTCATACGTTGGAGCGGTTATTAAAAATAAATAACACTCTTTTAAAAGTGAAAATACTCTTTTTTGAACTTTTCTAAATAAAATCTAGAACAAAACAAAACAAAAAATTTGCCTTTATATGCTGTTTATATAAATAAATCTTTTTTTTCTGGAATTCTACTCAATAATATTTGAACTGTTCCTAATCAAAAGAATAGCTTTGTTAGATAGTAGTTTAAATCCATTGAATGTAGTTTATGCGAAGTATTTGAAAAAAATTAATGGTAATAAATGATAAAAAATTAAAATGATTCACCGATTCATGTTTCAGTGGGATGATTACAAAAAATATTGTTTTAAAAGTTAAAACTTTTGAACTTATTTAAAGTAATCCAAGAACAAAACAAAATAATTGCCCTTATATATTTCATTCGGCTTTAATTATATCAAATATTTGGGATTCAAGTACAGAAATTCAAGTTAATTAAATGTATTTAATGATAAGTCCTTAAGTACAGAGTTTCATTAGTTATTTAAATTAGTGAAATAACGTGTTTACACTTAATAAATTAAAATTCTTAATTGAAATTTATAAACTTCTTGTGTGTTCAGTGCAATGTAATTAGGACAATTTTTTCGAAACTACACTCATGTCCATAAATTAAGGATAATGAAGTTCAGGCAAAGAAAGAGACAGAAGCAAAACAAATTTAACTTATTCGTAAAGTCTATTTATTAAGCAAAAGTTAAAGAGCAAAAAAGATGCTATATGTTTGACATAATTAATAAAAATTGCGATTTTTACTCCCTGGAGCAAATTTCAAAAAAGAACCTATTTACAAAAAACAGTATAACATGGTTAGTATGATGGTTAATATGGAGTATGTCTCCCGGACGATTCAATACAGGCCTTACAACGCCTAGGCATGCTGAGTATCAAATTATCAATCTGATCTTCGGGAATATTACACCACTCATCAAGCAATGCCCTCCGAAGTTCCGGTTGACAGGTGGGAGGGGGTTGACGGGCTGCAATTCGTCGGCCACGCATATCCCACACACGCTCTATTGGATTCAAGTCCGGTGAGTATGCCGGCCGATCCATACGGGTGATATCCTCCAATTGAAGGCATTCGTCTACAATGTTTGCACGGTGAGGACGGGCGTTGTCATCCATAAACAGAAATTCAGCACCCATGGCGCCCCGAAACAAACGTACATGTTGCTCCAGAATGACATCCCGATAGATGTGGCCTGTCATCGTTACACTCTGAACATGCAGGTCAGTTCTGGAACCAAGAATAATTCCTCCCCAAACAAGCCATCCTGCACCACCGTAACGGTGTCGTTCAATGGTGTTCTCCTGGTGGTAACGGGTACCTGGCGCTCTCTATATGAAAGTCCGGCGAGAATCAGACTGCAAACTAAAGCTGGACTCGTCGGAAAACATCACACCAGACCACTGTTGCGGTGTCCACAATGCATGCTCTCTACTCCAGGTTAATCGCAGACGACAGTGAGTTGCGGTAAGTGGAACACATCTGACAGGCCTACGAGCATATAGACCAATGTGCCCTAGGCGTCTGTACACGGTCTGCCTTGAAACTGTCGTACCGGTAGGCAGGTCTGATACTGTGCTCCGTCTGATCCTTTTGGCAGTAACTGCTAAATAGCGGTTCTCATTCGGCGTTGTAACTCGGGGGCGACCTGTGCTGTAACATCTACTCACATTACCATCATCATGGAATCGTTGCCAAAGCCTGGAGATGACACTGTGGGCGATTCCAAGTTCCTCGGATACTTCCAGCTGGGTACGTCCACATTCCAGTCGTCCTATAATTTTACCACGTAAAAAATCATCCAAATGCTTCCTTTGTGTCATAACTATGCGGTTATTACACTGAAAGGCTTTTAAAGCGCTTGTGAACAATTTTACTTCTTTGCCACCATTCCTTATATACCCCTCTCTTACACTCTCGTCATTGTGACGTACTATCCGTGCCATCTGGTGGTTTCCTGTAATTTGCATATTCTTCTTCAAGATGTGTGTGATAATTCTACAGGTGAAACTTTTATTTTAGAGTTCAATTTCTGTGTGATTCTGAATTATCCTTAATTTATGGACATGAGTGTAATTACACACTTATTATTTTAAATTCGCACCTCGTTAAGCGTGTCTTGTTCACCATAAGGTTTCTCTTATATCTTTGAAGTCTTATCCTCATATGTTTTACTACTCTTTACATATTTAGATTACTTTCCATGCCATTGATACCCTGAAAATTGAACGAAGCCATTTACAGCTGATCACATCAAAAACACATCATTAAATTTAAAGCTTTGTAATTATTTTACACAAAAGATATGCCAAACGATGTATTGAAGAAATTGAAAGAATGTAATTAATTTTCTATGGACATCAGCTGTAGTGATATGAAAATAAAGTCTAAATTACTAAGGCTAATAGATTCAAATTTACCACAATACCAATGTAATAATGAAAAAAAGATTGATCACACCGTGAATTTTGTTAAGTATTGAACTCTACTTAATCAAAATTTAACGCACACTATGTCAATCTTTTTTACACAAAGGTACCATTTAAGCGATGAAAGGAAATCGATATTGACACAAAAATAATTCAAAATATAGTTGAGGAATACGAAAACGCATATGCAGCAAAGATATGACTCCCTATAGGAAATAATTAACAGGTATATCTTTGATTAAAATGCATGATAGCGACTGTTATGGACTACTGTGGTGTTTTATTAAATTATTAGGAATAGATATATTTGAACACAGGCATGACGGTAAAAAGAAGACAGCAAATGCTGTCTTGAAGACATTCACAAACAAACTGACGAAAATGTTCTTTCCTTTCATGTTGCACGCAATGATAATTTATGGAATAATCAGTTGGATAATTCTGTGTGTTAAAGGAGTGACTACAATTGAAGTACTGATTTCATTTACAGTCTCGAACCTGTTTTCGCTGGCTCTCTGGTACGATGTTAGAAGAAAACGGAACTTGATACAAAACTTAGTATTGAAATGCAGAAATCTAACATTTTGTTTAGGTTTAACTCAAATGAATATCAAAGGATTCGTCAATTTATGCTTAATTCTCAGCGTAACGATTCCGTTTGGTTTGACTGTGTTCGGAACATATGCTATATCGGAAGCTGCTCTACAATACAAAATGTTTTACAGCTTTTTTTCGATCTTGGAAAATGGAAACCACATTTTTGTTCTAATCGAAAGTTTGATTATATTAATGACTTACACTGCTTCTCTTATCCTGCCTGCTCTGATGACGATAATTTCTGGAGCAATCTATTATAAAGTCAGTGATTTATTTGGAAGCATCTGTGATAAATTAGAAAGTCAAAGCCACATACCCTTTGAGTATGATGAAATTTATAAATTGTTGCATATCTACAATATTCTTTATAAACTAGTGCATGAAATTGAAAAAGTTCTATCTACTACTGCTTTTCTGCTTCTGTTTTCGGAATGGTTGAACTTGTATTTAGTTCTCGTCATTCTCTTCAAACTGGATAACAGGGGCTTCACTGACGTTATCACTTGGGAGAGTATATTTATACTGGTCATGGGTTCATTGACTGTCATCGCTGTTGTCTTATGTGCATCAAGAATCTCCTGTCAAAATCACCGATTTCGGTCGATTTTGCAACTCACACACAACTGTATGTTGCCGAACAAAGAGAATACCAACAAGACTCTTCTACTCATAAGGGCTATGCTGAGTATGAAGTTCCCACGTATGACGGCTTGTGGTGTTCTGCATCTGGAGCCAGTTTTAATCCTCTCTGTGTTTGGTTCCGTGCTGACTTACGGATTATTAGTTCTAAACATCACGAAACACTGATATTTGTATAAGTTAAACTAGTGCATGAAATTGAAAAGGTTATTTCTACTACTGCTTTTCTGCTTCTGTTTTCGCAATGGTTGAACCTGTATTTAGTTCTTGTCATTCTCTTCAAACTGGATAACAGGGGCTTCACTGACGTTATCACTTGGGAGAGTATTTTTAGACTGGTCAGGGGTTCGTTGACTGTCGTCGCCGTTGTTTTGTGGGAATTAAGAATTTCCTGTCAAAATCACTGATTTCGGTCGATTTTGCAACTCACCCACAACTGTATGTTGCCCAACAAAGAGAAGACCAACAAGGCTATTCAAGTCGTAAGGGCTATACTAAGTATGGAGTTCCCATGCATGACGACGTTTGGTGTTCTTCATTTGGAGCCAGTTTTGATCCTCTCTGTGTTTCGTACCTCGCTGATTCATAGATTATTAGTTCTAAGCATAACGAAATATTGACATTTCTAAAGATTCAACTAGTCGTCCTTCGTCGTCCTTGTTTTCACGGAGTTCCTTGGTCTATGATGACCTATTACTCCAGGATGGTATGTTAGATTTCATTGGGGAGAGGTAAAACAGTAGTAAGTGATCAAGGTATTGCCCAATAATGAAAAAATTAAAAGTTAAATTTAAAAAACAGATGAAAAGATAAAAAATAATAAAAGAAAAAAGATAAAAAAGATTCAACTAGTGCATGAAATTGAAAAGGTTCTTTCTACTACTGCTTTTCTGCATCTGTTCGCAATTGTTGAATCCGTTTATTGAAGAATATTGAACATTGATGAATATGTTTATAATTCAACTACTGGATGAGGACATGTAATTTAAATGTAATTTAAACATGTAATTTAAAAATTCAAATATAACAGCTCGGTCAAATGACAATTTTAAAATGTTTTTAGACAGAATTAAAATTGTGTGTATCATTTTTTTTGACACATTATCGCTCATTATCATGACAGTATGCACAACACTTTTTCTCAAAGCTCTCATATTTAAAATATTTTTTAACTTTATATGTAAGATCCTAGTGTGTAAATTAAATAAAGTTTAAGACTAATTTATTTTGTTCCAAGCCATAATGATTATCAAGTCAAATGATCAGTGTGATTTGACCTGATGGCCGAGTGGCTAGTGTGTCTGGCGCTCGAAACTACAGATTTCGGATTTGAGTCACGGCGCTGCCATGGATGTTTGTAGGTGTTCGGAATCCACTTTAAACTGTAGGTACCGATCTATGTAGCCTAAAGTGTGCACAACATGACCGTAGAGTGACAAACAAAATCTTCATTTCAATTCTGGGAGCTTATAGGAAAAAATATTTCCTATAAGCTAATATTATCGGATAGAAACGCCACATCCTAGCAACCCCATATCTGGGTGTGTATTATGTACCAGGCATATACTAATTAAGGCTATAGTTTCCTTCTCAAGGGAAGAGTTTCAGCATTTCACTCATAGGACGGAAGAATATAAATTCTTTGACAAGCAGATCTATACAATTAATATTTGTACTAATGAGAACAATCTGTCATTTAAATCTGAAAGAATATATTGGATGTCATGGATAATGAGACTCAAAATTATCGAATATCTGTACGATCTTCATGGGTCAAAGTAACTGCAAGTTGAATATGAACTATACCAAGAGTTGTTCTATCCTGATAGTGTGATGGGGTACATGGGCTGAGAAAAAGTCTACTCCAATGAGAAGTGAGGGAAGCTGACTCCCCCTCCCTCATGATAGATTTTCTTAAAAGAAGGTTTTTGGAGAAAAAAGGGGGATAGTTCTGTGAAGTGTCAACTATAAGCATTGCTTTTTTTTCTTTGAAGTGATTGAAGAGACCTAAGATTCCTCCTGTTTTCAAAGTGAACTCCTTGCGGTTTAATTTATCATGACATGCGATAATTGAGATCTGCCGCAGACCATTGCATTAGATTCGTCATAGACTTGGGAATTTGATTGAACTACACAACTGCAATTTCCGTCTTGCAGTGAACTGCACGTGTGAATCAAATTATCTTTAATTTTCATTTTTTTTTTAAATATAGTTCTGTGTATATGTATGTGATGCTTGTAAATAAAAATTAAAGTGTTCCCAGGCAGCTGAAAGTGTGTCTCTTTTTGAAGACATTATAAGTCTAATATAGGCAGAGACGTTACAATACATCAAACATGAAAACTTAAAGTCTCATAAATATAATATACAATATCAAAGAAATAAATTTGTTTAAGGAATAATAAAAATGCATGTAAAGAAAGTTGAAAATCTTTTTTAATACGGGCTATAATTTAAATTAATGCATCCATAAATAAGAAATGATATCATCCCTATATTACTAACTCGCTTTTGAAACAAATAAATAAAGTTTTAGTTATATTTCTTTTTCTCTTTAATAACCTGTAGAAGTAAACTTTGAAATAACAGAAATTACAGAAACAAGCAAAACTATTTGCATAACCAGATTCTTATGCCTCAGAGATCTTTTGGTGTTTCTTCCACAATTAGAGCTTTTTTGAAGCTCTTTGGACGTATTTTCATTTCAGTAGTATCCAGAGATTCGTTGTATCCTCTCCAAGCCCTCCAGTTGACACCATCTGCGAAACTCTTGTGCATACCTCTCAAGTAAAGACCATTTAGGTTTGATTCGTGGCAGGACTTGTACCACCATGCACCTTTGAATGTTTGGGCACAGTTACCATCATTTGTGTCATTATCTTGGTCCTTCGTCGTGAACTTGTGATTATTGTGTGCAGCTATCATAGAATCACCTAAAATTATAAAACAGTTGTCACGAATTATTGTTTCGTTCATAACATTTACAAAATTGTTTGATATTACTTTGACCATTAGATATGTCTTGACGTAGATTATATTTATTAGTTTTTCAAATGATATCGAATATTTAAAGTAGGTTCATTGTATAAAATATATGTTAGTATACCTGCGTCACCGCTATAATCTTGGATGTGCAGAGTGTATTTGTTGTTTTCGTCATCTATCCAGAAGGTGTCGTAGAGGGCGTACCTCTTTTCCCCATCCACGGCTTTCAGGTCGAAACGGATGGAATACAGGCGCTGGTTAGACAGGGCAAATATGTTGTCATTACCTAAAAATAAATAAATGTTGAGAACAGAAAATTTTACAAATAGCAATGTTGTCAACTATTTAACAAAGAAAACATTTATATATTGTAGAATTTTTGCATTTCATTCCCAAGGGAGAGGAATACATATTATTTACAAATATATAATAAACCCATCACTCAAATTTGACTGCAGACTATTTTATTATGACTGTTTTATTACCCGAAACCTGTGGTACCGAGCGCCAGAGCGCTAGCCACTCGGCCATTCAGGCCCTTTGTAAATAGTATAATATTAAGAATCTTAAAAAAAGTTTCAAATATTATTGGAATTTCAATGAAGGAATAATATCAAGGTGATATTATTATTCTATTATGATTTCTATACTGGATCAATTAATTTCTTTTTATCTGAATGAGTGTATTTGAGATGCTCTTTGTTACTGAGCATTTTACCCAGCCAGAAGTCCTTTTCATTGTCACCGAATCCCTTCTTGTAGCTCGCCCAGTCTTTGAAGAAATAGTCCTGCGACCTCTGGAAATCGCCTCTCCTCTGGATCACCTAATGGGATAAAAAAACAAAAATAAGTACACACACGCACACATATGTGAACCCCCATATACCCATGTATACATATGTACTCGATGTGTTTGTCACTGAACTCCTCCTGAACGGCTTGATCGATTTTGAAGAAATGTTTTGTGGGTGTGTTTGACAAAACATGGAGAACGCTTGTTTGCTATCCCCATTGTCTTAAGTCGAAACCAGTTGGTGCTGCACTATATCAACCTCTGTACTATTCAACCAATCGCTATGAAAATTGATCATATTATGTATTCGAACGTGAAAAATAGGTTCCAGCGATCCTCTATATTGTTACTTGCCACATGATGGTGCTGCGGCATTTCATTTTCAATCTGTACCAACAATATCCATAACAATTAGTACACACATATATTGGTCCACGTAGAATATATTCGAGATAAGTCATATTGTACAAATAACTTTTTTTGATAGGAAAACATATGCCAGGTTCTGCTACTTTGTATATATATATATATATATTTTCTCTCACACCGTTTACCGTTTGTTCTTTTTACAGAGAGCTAAAAATTATTTTTATTGTCTACTATTATTGTTTACCTGTTACAAACATTTAAGTTTCATAACACAGTGATAGCATGAAAACTCGATGTTAAGTTATAAAACTGATTTTGCATTAAGCTTTTTAATGCATTTTATACGGGGAGTAATTAATTTATCTGACAATATCAATTGGAAACCAAAATGTAATTCCTTCAAAGCAAAGTTCTAATGGCCATAAGAAGCGCTCTTTGGTATAGCAAAATACCAATAATGTGCAAAATTCAAACATTGGAACCTCAGATTGTTATCTATCCATGTAAACACAAAATCTCCATTCGAAGTTATTTCAACAATTGCCAAATCACGAAAAAAAATTCTTTTGTACTCGGTGTTTTATTTCCCCTCTACCTTCCTTTTTAAATTCTTTTGTATGTGATCTAATCCATGCTCAACTTTCCGCAATTTTTTTTATAATTATGCTCTAGCAAGGAAACTGAGTATATATTCACAATGGAACTTAAAGAATAGTATCGATTAATACGACAGTGTCATTGGCACATATAATTTGCATGTAGTCACATCTTTAAGCACCCTGCAAATTGATACTATAAATTACTGACCCTCTGCACGTTGGGTGACAATCGTATGTTGGTCAATCATATGCATAATTAAACAGATTCATTTAGTTACTTCTACAGGTTAACATTAATTAAAAGGTTCAGGTAAAACAGGTTCATTTAATTACTTCTTATATTAATTAAACAGGCACATTTATTTACTATAAACAGTTGGTTTATAAAAAATGAAGAACAAATTTCCATAATGTTTCCTAATTAATAGCAGACAACTCACAAATTCAAAAAAATGGTATGAATAAATTAATATAAATTTATTGACATACTGTCCATCCCCCTCCGTCTTTGTCCATGTCGCAGTACACGTCCAGTGGCTTGTCTTCGGCCACCCTGTTTCTCGGCCACACTGTGTAGACGCCGCTCTTGTTGCGTCCCCGCGCAGCACTTCCTCGCAGTCCATCGGCTTGGCTGGCACGGATGGGCCTGCAAGAGTTATCAGTCAGGATGAATCAACTGGATCCATTTCAAAATGCCATGGCCTGATATTAATACTTGATAACAGGATATACACTTACTCTTGGTTAAAAACTATTTATTATCTTTGAAATCGTACTATTATAAAATAAACTCATGTTTGTGAAAATTGCAACACCATGAAGGAATCGTCATAATTGAATGAAATTTAATACACAGTTGAGTGGTAGTGGTACAAATAAATGATTAAATGTTCAAAGCAAACGAACAATAACCAAAGATAGGAATCAGTATTTTGTGTAGCCACCACGCGCCGCAATAAGTGCTGCTACACGGCGTGGCATGGAGTCAAACAAATTTTGAATGTCTGCCTGAGGAAGAGCATTCCATATTGTTTGTATGCGCACCCAAAGTTCGTCTGCAGAAGCAACAGGACGAGGATCCCGAGCGAGACGCCGACCAACGTAATCCCACACATGTTCAATCGGCGACATATCCTGGAAATACGCAAGCCAAGGAAGAAGCTGTACCTGCCGCGTTGCAAAGAAGGATTGAACAGTCCTAGCGATATGAGGGCGGGCATTGTCCTATTGAAATACAGCGCCTGGCAAGCATTGAAGGAAGGGAACAGCTTGGGGCTGTAGAACTTCACTGATGTACCGGTTGCTGTTCAGATTGCCCACAATTCTTAGCAAATGAGATCGTCCATGATATGCTATGGCACCCCAGACCATAACTCCGGGTGTTCGTCCACTGTGGCGGTCGATAATGCACTCCGGAAGGTGGCGCTCACCGGCATAGCGTCTGACACGAATGCGGCCATCATGGTACCACAAATTAAAGCGGGATTCGACAGAAAACACGCCATGCTGCCAATCAGCACGCCAGTCTCTATGCTGAGCGGCCCTTTGTAGCCGCAGGCTGCGATGGTTTAGCGTGAGAGGGATCCTGTATAAATGAGTCCTTGCGCGCTGTCCACGCTGCAGCAGACGTCTGCGAATTGATGAAGCACACAATGAAACACCTGTAGCTATTGACCACTGGGCTGGCAATTGTCTAGAGGAAGCTGTACGGTCCGTCAGCGCCATGCGGGCCAGGTGTCTATCATCGCGAGCTGACGTCACATTTCGGGGTCCACTCCCGGATTTCCGAGTTGTCCGACACTCGTCCGTCCACTGCTTCCAAAGGCGCATCACTGTGCTGCTGTTACGCTGCACACGAGCGGCTACTGCACGATAAGACAATCCAGCTTCTCGAAGGCCGATGGTTCTCCCCCGTTCAAACTCTGTAAGTTGTTCAAATCTCGCTCTATTTCATCGAAGAGGCATAAGTAACGATTGAGCTAACGTTTACCACTAGCAGATAACCACCGATAACCATACACGCCTGTCTACAGCCGTCTATTTATTCGAATCCAACCGCCGTTCAGAGGGCACTGCTCAGCATACGCATGCGCTACGGATTTAAAATTCTAATCATTTGCGCATCATGCTCTAATTTGCATTTCCTGAAAATTTCAGCTCACTTGCATAAGTCCTTCATGGTGTTGCAATTTTCACAAACATGAGTTTATATTTCAGTAATTGTCTTCATAAAATGCAAGTTATGAAAAAATAATACATATTTATTTTCAAAATATCATAAAACTTTTAAGTGAATCCCAATTTGTTTTTTAAGTCGAAAATCGACGTCGAATATAAGTGATTTTGTTACTGTCTAATTCATATTGCAAAATTTAAGAAGATTTTGGTGTGGGCGTGAAAAATCTCTGAATGAAATCGTGCAATAATAATTATATAAGTTTTTAACGGAAGTTCTCTTCGTTTTTCAATTCCTTCTATTAGCTCACACTCTCCCTATATATATATATCATCTTCAAGCTTTAATAAAAAAATCTTTTTATTCTTCCATTCAAGTTCAAATACATTTTTTTTTAACTTGCAGTGGATGACACTTGATGTTAATTCAGTTTTTTCAAATATTAATAATTAAATTTAATTAATTAATTTTAGATTTATGTTGCATGTATCTACCAATAGATGGCGCCAGATAAACTTAAAAAAATGAGTGAAAATTATTTATAAAGGACATTCTGCAATATAGTACAAAAAAAGTAGAAATTGACTTAAAATTTTTTTTTATGTATTGCCTGTTCTGATTGAAATAAAATTGAAAATTTAGCTAAAAATTATTGTGAACACATTATTGTATACTTACACACAGGGAAATAATCTTTAGCTTTAGAGATCATATCCACGGCGACATCTAAGAAACTCGTGGATCTTGCTCTAAGATCGCAAGTTGGTGTCTCATTTCCAAGAGTTTGAGAAAAAGCCAGGGATAGAAAGAATATGAAATGAAGAAAGTGGCACCTACAGATGAGAAAAACATTTTATTTTAGGTACACAATGTATCTGCAAAGATAAACTTCTCTATGGTTTTATAAATATAAATGATTAAACATGCAAATTGGGACCTGACGGCCGAGTTTCTTGTGCTCTGGAACTCGGTGACATAAGTTTCAAGCTCGAGTTCCAGCTGTGCCAAGGATGTTATAATGGTTTGGAATCCATTTTAAAACGGTCTAATATGACTGTAGAATGCTGGACGTAAGGTTGACACCCCTACCCAGTTAACAAATAGAAACCATCTCCTTTTTTGAAACTTGCTGTTAGGTAAACTTGCAGTTGGCCCACCATAGGGCTATTGCCCCAATGAGGATGAAGTATTCTAATTACAGTAAAACACATTAGAAATATTTATTTATTATTAATATATTATTTTCATCAGCTGGCATTGATGTTTTGTTATATTACTCTCATGAACAAAATGCACAAGAACTGGATATCTATAAAGATGAATTCTAACAAGCTTGCGGCCTGGTGGTCAATTGGTTAGCCCTCTGGAGTTTGCTACTATAGGCTTCAAGTTCGAATCCTGGAGGAGGCATGGTTGTTTGTTAGTGGTTCAGAATCCACTTTAAGCCGTAGGTCCCGGTCTCATATGACCGTAGAGCGTCACAGAGCCCAATCAATCTTCTTCTCACCTCACATCATTCCCAAACTGTAAAGGGGCAACTGAGCTCTGGGCATAGGGATGTGGTTCTAGTCTAATTAGCCTAAAGTGTGTATTAAAATGACCGTTGAGAAACAAACAAAAAAGGAAATAAATCTAACACGCTACTTCAAGCAATATTTTTTAGTTATATTGAATATTATGATTTTGAAAGTCATTGTACAGTAAACAAAATATCTTAATTAAAAACTGTTTTAAAAAAATCCGTCTGTTTTGTTTTGGTATTAATATTATTGAACCAAGGTCTCCTATTGTTAATAGGTCGATTATATTAAACGTTGCGGTATATTCTACGAAATATTAAAATATTTATTTTCCTAGCGCATAATATTTTTTCTAATATTGATTGGTTTACATTTTTCATCTATTTAATTGAATTCCTTTTTAGTGATTCGATGTTTGTCTGTTAAATAATATTTTTTTAACGAATATTGTGAAAAAAAACATGAGACCGCAAACGTAATATATGCATGACACAGATAAGTTGCTGTTATTTAAAAATTAATGAATGAATTTTACATGACCAAATGTTTTTCTTTTTCTGTATCAGAAATCAGAAAAATATCTTTACTTAAACTATAAACATGAAATTATTTTATATAAAAGTTTTTATGGGGGATACTACAATTGGAATTTGTATATATTTATTAACATGGCATTGCTAAGCCCAAAAATATGTCTGAAAACACGTGATAATGTTTGTTTTCATAAAGGGTTTTAAGAAACTGAAAGATAATCTCATAATTAAACCTGAAGGCAAAAAGTGTCACATTATTCAAGATAGCTGGAGCAAGTTCATGAAGTTAATAATATATATATATAAATATTCATTTCAGAATACTTTAAAAAAAATTATTAATATGGAATATATTTTTATACATATAAATGTGAGAAACTATAAGCTACATGTTTGTATGCGTGTGCAGATATAGAGGCTACTTGTTTATAAATGTGTGCAACAATATAAACTATTTGTATATAAATGGGCACACCAATATAGGATTCATCCAGAATTAGTAGTAGCACAATTTTTATGATAAAAAAAAATAGGTGATGCATAATACAATTAAAATTGCTCTCTGAAACAAAATTGTCTGCACATTATGAAACATTCAAATAAATCGAATCTAAGTCACAACTTTTATACACTTTAAATATTAAAAGTCATCAATTTATTATAATGCATACTTATAAACAAATGGATTTCTTCATTCATATATTTACACAAAGTTTCTAAACATTCTAGATTTTTTATCCTAAATTTACTACTAAAATATATTATAATTTATAACAAAATAACTTACATCATTGAAACTTTTTCCTTCTCTTGCCATGCAACTGTATTTAAAGTTTAAGAAAAAACGCCTTATGAAGGTCTTTATAAACCTCAAAATGGTATTCCCACGTTAATAAAGTTTCCGAAAAGTAACTTATAGACTTGTAGAGAGGGAAAAACCGCACTATATTTAAACAAAAAGGAGCATTGTTTGTATCCTCAAAGGAAGTAGCTATTCGGGGAAGTGTGCGATTTCAAGTTACTGATAAGGATTTGTCAGAAGGAAGTGTTTCTGACATTTACTGAAACATAAGCTTTTACTGATGGACATTTGGTGCTTTAACTTTGATGAGAAGGATTAAAATAGTAAAAATGAGATAATGGTTCATACGTCTTGAAAATTTCCAAGAAAAAATTAAAACGGAAACCTAAAACTAAAGGATTTAGAAGTTTATTTTTATTTTGTTTATTTCAGAAGTTTATTTTATCTCTAACCATCTATTCTCTAATTCATATCTCTCATTAAATATTTCCAAGTTTTTGCAATTTAGAAATTTTCGGTTTTGTTGAATTATACAAGGAAAATTCATAGAGTGAAATATTAAAAGTCAATGTAATTCAATAAATGATGAGTTTGAAGGTTTAGAACATATAAAGACGAATTACATTTATTAAAAAATTTATTTTAGATTTACAGATATAATCAAAATTTGCATATTTTTAATAAATAAATCAACGTTGATAAGTTGTGGTGAGAAAAACAAATATGAGTGTATATTACACACTTAGAATTGAGAAAAAATTTCGAAATATTTAACAAAATAGCAAATAATTTTTTTACATATTTATGAATGATGTAAATCTTTTAAAAAATTAGGATAATTTTTTGACAAGATTTTGAACTTAATTCTATACAAAATATAATTGTAAAAAATTAAGTAAATGAAAATAAAAATTATAAAATAAATAAAACCAAAAATGTGAAACAAAAAATCTGAAAAAAATACCATTAAAAATAAATTAAGATTAAAAGTTATATAAACTCAGAAGAAAAACGTATAATATGATGTTTTTTTTTTATTTTTCTGTTATATTACAATTTTGTTATCAAAAATAACACTTTTTATTTCATTAAAAAACAGGATTTTTTTTCTTTGTGCTTAATTAAATCTGAGTATTAAGTTAGGAAAAAATTTCAATTTAAAAGATTAGTCGTAAAAAGTTTGAAAAATCGGACTTGTAAACAAAGTTGGGGCATTCTAATTTTTATTTTAAATACAAACATCTTCTAATGGATATTATAACGTCTCGGTTTATTAGACCAACTTCGGCTTCAAGAAGAATGCCCCTTTCAGGTTCATGGGAATACATTAGTTTTAATTTTTATTACTGAATATGACAGAGATTCCGCCTGTTTACAAAGTGAGCCCCTTGTGGTTTTGTTTATCACGCCATGTGATAATTTAGGTCCGCTTCAGACCAGACCATTAGATTCGAAGTAGACTCGAGAACTGGAAATAAACATGTTACCCATATTATAAATGAACATCCAATTGAACCATGGGGATGCAGCATATTTTCTCAAGTGAAGAATTTTGGCGTTTCATTCCCAGAAGACAGGAATGTATACATGATAACACATCACTCAAATTTGATAGCAGACAAGCTGTTACATTACATGCAATTAGTGTTTTGTACTAATCAGAGCAACTTAGCACTTAAATCTGATAACAGATATTCAGTGCGTAATGAGAATCATTAAATTAGTAATTGTCTATGTAACCTTCTCAGATTTAAACAATTATAGATGATGAAACAATTTATTTAGACTCTTTAATTTATTTTGTACTTTTAAAGAAGTGTTTTCTTTTTTTTTTATTCTTTATTCAACACTTTTTTTTTCCATTTTGACTTTTCAACTATTAATTTATGTAAATATAACATTGGAGAGGTTTTTTTTTTATCACAATCTTTTATATTGTTCATTAATCGTTAACTCAGATAATTTCACTAAAATTTCGAATAAGCATCTTCTTCTTTAACGGCGCAACTGCCTCATGGTCGGCCAAGGCCATCTCTCTACTGGCAGATGAATAGGTCTCACATTTTATTTATTTCTGTACACAATATATAATTCACTAATAAAACTTCAGTCAAAAGAAATTTATAAAACCAATTTTCAAATCTTAGCAATTTGTTGTTTAGTAAGTTCTGAAAACTTATTTGTCCTGTTCAACCAGAATCTATATTTGATCCGTTAAGACTGTTCAGGGGGGATGGAAAATTATATATGTACTCTACAACCAATTCTAAAGCAAATAGTATTTGAAAAAAAATTATTAATGTTTTTGTTGCTTATCCTCATTCATAGAAAAATGGACCAATTAAATGTGATCCTCTTTTTCTGTTATAATCTCAGAACTACTAAGCATGAAATGGAAAAGACTTTCCAATTTCACTATTTGTATCAAGAAACTGCATCCTCATAACTACATTTATCATTTTCCAGTATATCATTACATATTTTTTTTGCACATTGCTAGATAATTCCATATGGGAAGGAAATAAAAAGAAATTACACACCTGATAATTCATAAATAGTTTTTCAGATCCCCTTCAAGATTTTTTTATTGTTTTAGGTGTAGCATAACATATATAATGAGAGGGAGACTGAAAGCCACAAAAAAGTCAATATACATAAAAATTTTTTTTATTTATATTAATATTAATTGTTTATAGTTTTTGCAGACACAGATCAACAATTGTATAATTATCGCTTGCTGATGATCTAAAAAATAATCATATTAATTTAAGATTCAGAAATAAATTTTCCTGTATTGATTCCTTTGTTTAATTATCAGTTGAAGTAGGATTTCAACTAATAGAAATTTAGTAATTACAAATTACATAATAAATTTCTTCCCTCTTAAAATTCCTTGGGAGTTTCTTTCATAACCATAACTGTTCTGAAATTCTTCGGACGTATTTTCATTTCTGTAAAATCCAAAGATTCGTTAAATCCTCTCCAATGATACCAGTTGACGCCATCTGCAAAACTTTCATGCATTCCTCTGTGATAAAGACCATTCAAATTTGACAAATGAAACACTTTATACCACCAAGCACCTTTGTACATTTGGGCGCAATGCTCTTTTCGATCGTCGTTATCTTGGCTTTTCGTGGAGAATGCCATGGTCTGGAGTCATAAAATCTCCAGAAACAATAAGCAAACATTTTTAACATTGGCATTGCTTACGTTTTATTATGAAATATTATTTTTGCATTATTTGTTATCGTCCGTTAATTTTTCTCCCTAGCGCGCATGCTCATAGGAAACTGATAGCATTATTCAATAAATAGCATTATTCAATAATTGAACTAATATTAAATTTAATTTTTGTGTTTGACTTCTACATTAAATTGCCATTAAAATGAATCATTGGTGTCCTTACTAACATAACACAACACGACATAGTATTCATAGGCTGACACATAGATGGCGCTACTAGTATTAAATTCATATGATTTTTACTTAGCCTTAAACCTTCAAAAGACAGGTGTATAAATTTGACAGCTGTTGCACTATTAGTATGTGAATTATAGCATTTTTAATGAAACAACTTTTGTTAGTTTGAAAAAATGGATAAAAAGGATGTAACATAACATACACACACACATACATACACACATATACTCATACATAAATACACACACATACATGCATACGCACACATACATACATTGGCATACATATATACATACATAGACACAACACACACATACAAACACACATACATACATACATACATATATACATACATAGACACAACACACACATACAAACACATACACATACATACATGCATAAAAACATAGACATATATGCATATATACATAGACACACAAACATAGACATGCACTCAACAGCCAAAACATTATGGCCACCTGTCAATAACGAGTTGGCCCACCTTTGGCGCGCAACACAGCTTCAAACTGCCTTGGCATGGATGCCACATGGATGTCTAGTTGAAATGACCGTCAGTTTGAAATCTGCGGGATGCCTACTAGGGCACCGCGCGGTGTTTACACCATGTGACTGGCCACATATGACATCATTTGGCCAGCCAGGCCAGGCGTTATAATATTTTTTCGTTAATTTATAAATTGATGCAAACAAATTTGTAGATACGTAACAGGTGGGCAGAAACATTCATAGGCTGACACATAGATGGCGCTACTAGTATTAAATTCATATGATTTTTACTTAGCCTTAAACCTTCAAAAGACAGGTGTATAAATTTGACAGCTGTTGCACTATTAGTATGTGAATTATAGCATTTTTAGTGAAACAACTTTTGTTAGTTTAAAAAAATGGATAAAAAGGAATTTCGTGTGTTAATAAAGCATTGTTTTTTGGCGAAAAAAAATACTATTGAAGCCAATTCTTGACTGGATAAACATTATTTGGACTTTGCACCAGGAAAATCAACCATAGAGAAGTGGTTTGCTAAATTTAAACGAAGCGAAATGAGCACCGAGGACGATGCACGCAGTGGGCGCCCCAAAGATGCTGTTACCGACGAAAAACATCAAAAAAGTCCAAAAAATAATTTCTGATAACCGTAAATTGAAGTTTATTGAGATAGCTGAGACCCTAAAGATATCAAGGGAACGTTTTGGACATATCGTGAATGAATATTTGGATATACGAAAGCTCTGTTCAAAATGGGTGCCGAGCAGAGCTCACAATCGACAAAAACAACAACGAATTGATGATTCTAATCAGTGTTTGGAGCTGTTCAATCGTAATAAACCAGAATTTTCGAGTCGATATGTGACAATGGATGAAACATGGCTCCATCATTTCACACAGGAGTCCAATCGACAGTCAGTCGAGTGGACTGCACGTGATGAACACTAAAAATGCTATAACTCCCATACTAATAGTGCAACAGTTGTCAAATTTATACACGTGTCTTTTGAAGGTTAGTGTTAACTAAAAATCATATGGATTTAATACTAGTAGCGTCATCTATGTGTCAGCCTATGAATGTTTCAGCCCACTTGTTATAAACCATCTCTCCATAAAACGCAATAAAATTCCACTCCCACTGTTTCACCAGCCGCCGAGTCTACTCGTTTCTGAAAGCCGTGACTGCAACGCATGCAGGCGTAGCTTCGTGCGTAGCAAGCGACTTCAGATGCAGGACGCCTCCCTCACACGATTGCACTCGCCGTCTAACCTTCTGATTGCGGTAAAGAGCGACTGCAAATTACGCTTTTCATACGCACGGTGTCCATCTCGCCATTGAGCATGGATGTTTCTCTGAGCATTAACTGGCCCCTAAGCTGAAGCGGAGTCTGTCTTTGGGCCTGGAAAGAGCAAAACAGGTGCGTAGCTTGAAGATAGGCTACGGACAGTTCATTATGACTTCGTAGTAAAAAAAAAAAAAAAAAAAAAAAAAAAAAATATTATGACTTCCGTACTTCTGTAGTAAAAATTTATTGTTTAGTAGATAAACTATTTAAATGGATAATTAAATGCACGTTTTATAAATAAATTACATAATTGCATGAAAAATAACTTCTAGAATTTTTGTAATAAAAGACATTTGAATTAAGTAATTTTAAGAGTAATTTAAATAAGTTCAATAAAAAGATATTTACGATTTCAAATAATTATGCTTTATAAATATTACGTCGTTAAATTGAAATGCAATTCTTTATATGAGTCTATTTCTATATTTATAAAGAACCACTGATTGCTATTTGTAGTGATTGGAACTTTTAATAAAATTTATTTAAAACTTTAAAAAAATTTAATTTTCAAACCCATATGAACACATTTAATTTTTTTTAATGAATTGAAAACATATAAATTTGTCAATTATCAACTATTAAATTCCTTAATAAAATAAACGAGGAATATATTTGCAATCAAAAATTATATTTTATTTTAAATAATAATATTGCTTCTTAAAGAACATCTTGTTAGATGATATCATGGTTATAAAAGAGATAACTACCTAAAAATTGGAACACACATTTTAATATAATGCAGGTCTCTAATTGTAAATTGACAGCTTGCAAGCCCCAAATCTTTTTTTTTTTTTATTTTGGACATGACCTTCGACGGTTGATGATCGACCAGAGGGCTCTTCGTCTTTAGCACGTTCTCTGCCTTCTTTGAAGTGTATATATCACTTGTAAACATCTCTTTCCGATAGAGGAATGGTCACCGAATGCCTTCTGCAACATTCCATACGTTTCCGCAAACAAAATTGAATGCAAGTTGTTTGCTGGATTAATTCAGACATTTCAAAAATCGCCGGAATCAATTTTAGCGACTCACAAAGCCAAGCTAACTCGAACACTACTGAATATTTTGACATCAAATTTCACGCAGATTTGTAGGACAGTGCCAGCAACATAAAATAAAAAATAAAATTGAAATTCCATTAGAAAGATCCCGGGAATTTTAAATTGAAAATGGGTCTTACTCTTTGGACACAGTAGTATAGCTCTTCGACTCGGTTGTTGTGTTAAATCTTTAGTTTCCTGCAGTGCAGGACGGACTTCCCATAAGTACTCTACTCATGGATGGAGTAAAAAGGGGCAGCTTCCGTTGTGATGTGAGCACCCGTAGGTAGAAGTCTGGCAGCACGCTACAGTAATTAAATGCATCCGGTGGACAACCTTCCCTACACTACTTCCGGTGGAAAATTCCCTTTCCCTAAGAACCGATAGCGCCGGCTGGTGGTTTCATGGCTGTTTCATGGTGCACAATTCCTCTCCCCAGAAGCCTCGGTAAAGCATTGCGATATCTACATCACGTGACTAGTGACGTCATTGGCCAGCTGGCCAAGCGGCCTTAGGTAATACTAGTCCGTAGCCACCAAGTTACATTCCTGAATGTAACCGTAGCGCCATCCCTCGGCAGTTTAACGAACGATTATTTTAAATTAGGAATTCTTTTTTTTTCTTCCCCTCCTCTTCCTTTCTTTTTTCACCACTTTCTTCAAGAAACATTTTGAAGGGAGAAAGAACACTCGTTAGGGGTTCTGTACTTTTTTCTCATTTCTATTTTTTTTTTCTTTTTTTCTGGGAGAAATACATTGATACAATATTTTCCTCCGCTAAAGTCTTTGAGAAGCACTTTCTCTATTCCTCCTAACACTATTTCTTTGTATATCAACATATATATTTTTTAACTTTCTGATAGAATAACTATAAATATTCGTTTCTTACATGACCTTATGTTGTTGTCGTCTCCCTCATGGAAGGAGGGAAGAGGGGTGCAGCTTCTGTTCTGATGGAGCAGCCGCAGGTAGAAGTCCGACTTTGGCTCCGTGATGCTCTTACAGTCAAAGGAAACCGGGACCTACGGATTAAAGTGGATTCCGACCCACTACAAACATCCATGGCACCGCCGGGACTCAAACCCGAAACCAAGCGCTAGCCATTCAGGCCCTCATGTCCTTATAAACTCAATAAATATGTAATTTCAGCTCCAGAAGAGAAATGAACTTGGATTTTGTGACACTTACCACCAGATTCAGATGATTTCCACACCTTATCTGACAC
>BPLQ01011321.1:45957-85934 GCA_021605075.1 Caerostris darwini | reverse complement strand
TATTTTATATCTATTGCCTTTTATATTAATTAAATGTATATAATGTGGGGTATAAGATTTCAATGGGCATTGACCTAAAGCACTTTTATTTTGATGTTGGAGAACCAACATCAAAATAAAAGTGCGTAGTTGCTGAGCAGCAAAATATATTGGAAATATGAAATATGCTCTAGATCAGCCTTGATAATTGTACATTTATTATCCTTTTTATTATTAAAATAAATAAATTTAAAATACATATTAAAAAACTAATTTTAATTATATTACCATTTAATATATATTTAATTAATATATAACCATACATAATTATATAGATACATTGTTATAAATGCAACTATATATATATATATATATATATATATATCTGGCGCTCGGTGCAACAGGTTTCGGGTTCAGTGCCATGGATGTTTGTAATGGTTTGGAATCCACTTTAAACCGTAAGTCGCGATCTAATATGAGTGTAGAGTGTTGGGCTGACATTCCTACTCCGTAAAAAGAGAACATCTTCTGTCTCCAAATCTGGGGATGTCTGTATTTAAATCAAATGTAGGCAGGCATGATATATATACTATAAATATTATTTTATTATTAAATAATATTTAAATACAGTGACCTGTCTGAAGTTAAAATGAAAAATTCTCTTCCATTTTGAAAAAGAAAAAAATTTAAAAGCTAAAATAAATAAAAGACGAAAAGATAAAAAAAATATTTCTTAAACAATATATGTAACGATATTCACATTCCACGAACGAGAAAGACATGTATCACTATGCGATGTAAAACGTATTCGTGCGCATCTATGGTTACCACAACTCATCTGTCAACCCCAGTTGGCGTTCAGTGTAGTTAAGATAAGAGTTCGCCAGCCCGACGTGTCCCAAAGACGGAAATCCCCCAATAAAAGATAAAGTTTCTAAAAATTCAAATTAAAGTGGTACTCAAAAATTTAAAAAAGTAAAATACAAAATAAAAGAAGTTAAGTTTTAAGTTCGGTACAATTAGGGACCAGTTGTCTATGCCTAAAAAAATGGCGCGAACATAGCTCCATGTAACCACGAACCAACCCGAAATCGAACCCAGTACCTTGCAAACAAATGACTCACACCCCAACCATTCAGCTATACCACGCCTGACGTTTCTTCAATGCCGGAAAAGACGGGTTGGCCACCTCTGACCTAAACCAAATCTAAGAACTCGTGTGGTCCCCTTTGGAAGGAGGGAAAGGGGGTATGTTGTGATGGCAGTAGGGTGAAGTCTGTTGTGATGACGGTATCCATCCAAACAGAAGAGCGGCGGTTACGAAACAATCGCACGTGGATTCCTGACTAGTGGGGGAAGACAGCAAATAAAGAATCCAGCCGAAAGGAAGCATTTTGCAGCTTCCATTTGCTCGTATCTTGTTACTGAAGTTCAGTGAGGATCGGGAACAGGGGATAATATGATACCTTGCCCAAATTAAAATTAAAAAGAAAATTGATGACAAAAAATTAAGAAAATCTTTAAGAGAACAATTAAAAAAAGTGAAATAATTATGAAAAAGAACATAAATAAAAATATATAAAAAAAAAAAAAAGAAGAAATTATATTTTTATGAAATATAATTATTATTAAGTTATAAAACTAAAATGCCATTAAAATAAAATAAAATTATTAAAATTAAAATTAAATGTAATTAAATATTAAAATGTCTATTAAGTAATTTTTTTTTTGTTGTTGTTAGCAAAAAATAATTAAAGAGAATTAACTACAAAATTAAGAAGGAAAGAAAAAGGAACTACAAATAATAACAGAGTGGGTGCTGTGACACTGAATTGCTCGGAGGTAGGGATTGCAATACCGGTATACCGAATATCGGTATTTTGAGCCATTTTTACAATTTTGTAATACCGGTATTCACGAGTTTAAATATAGTTTTCTCGGTATTTACAAGAAATTTAGAATTCTTATCTGTGAAAGAAACCTTATCTATGAAATTCTTATTCTTATCTGTTATTCGGTACAGTTATCCAAGATTATGATGACACTAATGTCGATAGTGTAAAGGAATTGTCTCTTGTACACAAATTAGAATTGGCGGTAACTAAAAAAAATTTCAGCAATCCAAAATACAATACAGAAATCAGCTGTATCCAAAACAATCGTACGAGAAATAGATTTATTTGAAGATGAGGCATTTAGAGGTAAATACTTGAAAAAAGTATATCGCGCATTGCTAACAGTACCACCCACTAGCGCAGATGCTGAAAGAGCGTTTGCGACAACTGGTAATTTTTGCACAAAATTACGTTCCAGGCTTAATGATAATACAATTGATGCATTATGTTTTTTAAGATTACATTAAAAAAATTTGTAATAGTACCGCAGATTGAATAGTGATATTTATACTTTTTTGAGATTTAAATAAATACGATGTTCCTTTACTTTTTGTGATTCTTTATATACTGTTATAATTTATAAGTTACAAATTGTCTTGTGATATTTACATTCTCTAATAAAACAGGCAAATAATAATAAAAAACAACAACATGTGTTTTCTTTCTTTTTCTGAATATTTCTACTACCGGTATTAAGATCTAAAAAACATCGAATACCGGTATGGAACTTTTGGTCCGATATTGCAATCCCTACTCGGAGACATGGAGGAGAGAAACATAACGAAGTCGCGTGACAAACGCCAGACAGGGGAAAGAAACGGGTTTGCCGGTGACTAGTCGAAAAAATACAGTAGCGGTAGGTAATGAGGGTGAAAAAGCCAAAGGAACGGATAGTTAAATCAATCTGAAGTTGTCAGAATTAGTGGTTCGTGGATGGATATCGTATTCGGGTTGCTAAATGAACAGAGGGCTTTTTTTTTTATTGCCTTGTGGAGCATTTTATTTGGAAGCCGTTGAGTGATTGTGGTTTACTTAGTTTGGCCGATTGGACTTAATTTATGTGGGCTATTATTTATCTTAATTTATGTGGGCTTCATAAATTAAGATTGTCTATTTCAACAGTAGTTATAGAATTTGGGCAGATGTGGGGTTAAAAGGTGCGAATGTTATTCTGAATGTGAGGAAGGCAGGTGTCGAGAATGACACTGGTAGAATGAAGCTGGTTTTTAGTTTTCACGCCGGCAGTTGGATAGGGGGGAAGGGGGCGTCTTTTGTAGATAGAAAATACTGTTTCAGGTTTATTAGCATTTAAATTAATTTTCCAAGTTCATTTTGAAGTAAGTTTGAAGATTCTGAATAAGGTGTTCGAAGTTCTTGTGTTGCGTAATGTTAGCTGTGTTCATCAGCGTAAAGGCTAAGTGTAATAATTTGTGTTTATGGTTCATAAAAAGTGTACAAAAAAAAAATGTTGAGCAAGTACAGAATCTTGTTGGATTCCAGCAGACATATATCCAACCGAGGAATCAATGTTTTTGATCTGAGTTACAATTAATGAGAAAGGAACTAATGAGCTTAATTAAATGGAGAGGGTAATTGTAATAAATTAATTGCTAGATGAGACCGTTAATCTAAAGGCTTTGGCAATATCAAGGTAGATTGTACCAATGGAATGCTGAATAATTATAATTGTGTTGTGTATAATTAGGTCGGTTACTCGCAGATGCTAATGAGTGATGGGGAGATTTTACTGAAAATCTAAATTGATGGGGGTCATGATGTTATCACTTTTAGCTCAATGATATTTTTTAAGGATGATAGTTCTGTTAATTTATTGAGATTGGAAAATAGAGAAATTGGGCTCACTGAATAAGAAGGGTCTTTACACGGTTGTAAAATTTGAATTATTTTTGCGAAAGGGAGTAAATGATATTAATCATTATATATAATAACAATATACAATTAAAAAATGATATTAATGACATGTATGAGGAGAAAGATGCTAGAAATAGGAACTTTCTCAACATTTTGTAAGTGCTATTTCCCGGGGCGTTTTTAATATTGATATTTTTAATGTAATATTGATATTAGAGGGCTCTCAAAAAAAAAAAAAAAAAAAAAGCAGTGGTTGAACGAGGTGAATGGAAAGAATTAGCAATGAAACTATTGACAATATTTTCAATTGAGGGTTACTGAAATTATTTTCAGTGAATTTATTTTGAGAACTATCAGCAAATAGTTGTATCTTTCAGGGATTTGTAATCAGATCGGGGGTTGGGTGCAGAGATTTTTTTTTTAGTGTTCCGAAATGAAGAATTATTAGTATTTAAAGCTTTGAGTTCGTTTGACTAGTTTTTCTGATTAAATTTGGGGATTAATTTTCGAAGAATATACAGATTTACAGTAAGATCCAAGGCACGTTTGCCATAGCAACAAAACAAAACAAACAAAAACTTTTCATTAAGGTCTATGAAAAAAAACTGCAATATCTTGTTAAACTAAAAAATAATAATATATCATCAGTAAAGAGGCTATTGAAAATTACTTTTTAATAAATTAACACTATTATATTTTAAATGTAATTGAAATATATATATTTTTAGACTCATTTAAATGTTCTAGAAACATTGGCTATTTGATATTATCGCTAGGGGACAGACGCATGCTTTGGCATAATTTATAAAAGTTATCGGTTGAAGAAATGCAACTTAGTACAAGATTTGTACTGTGCATTCTATACTATGTAGAATGGTACAAATTTCGCTACAGGAAAAATCAGTGCAATAAAAAGAAATTTTAAACAATCATGAAAACGTCTGGCTTTTATTTAAATAAGGAAAAACAACTTTTAAATTTTCTCCATTCAGCTCAGATAAACTTGACTATTTGCTTTCTGAGGGCGTTTGTTAGTTTCTTCGCTGTTCAAAAAGGATGGTTTTCCTGAGAAGCAATCTGTATTCTATAAATACTTTACGTAATTTGAGTACAACATAAATGATTCACGTTTAAAAGCCACAAAAAGGAAAAGTTCTAAAAAACTCCACATCAGTCACAGATACTATTTCTCAAAAACAATCATCCTTTATAAACAAGTAAAAATGGCCATCTTTTTTTCAAAGCACCTGTTTGGGTTCTCAACCAAATATAAAAAAGATACAAATACTCCATAAAAATTCCGTGCACCTTGATTTATGTTATTCATAACAATTACAATTTTAAGTATTCCAATTTTTTCTCATTTTTTTTAATAATGTATTCTGATATAGAAAATCTACACATAGAGGAAAAGAAAGCTTTTTTATTTAAAATCATTTAAAAGAACTAAAATATTGTAACATTTTAATGTATGAACCTACACGATTATTTGCCCAATAAATTTATTTAAAACATTAGTATATTAACTAAACATTTTACTCGACAATCATCAGAATATTTTTTTACTTCTTCTGCTAAGAGTTTTAATGTCTTAAAATTTGCTATAATAAACAATTAGATTTTTATTAAATTATAAACTTTCTCTAACGTAGATTTTTAAACGCTTCACTCTCGAATTCCTAAAACATATATATATATATATATATATATAAATAAAAATACATCTTTTTCCAATCTATAATGTGTTACATAATAGTAAAGGGATTATTATTTGTATATTAATAAGATGCTTAACAGCATACTACTATGCCAAGTAAGATAAATTTTTTTTTTTCTAAAAATCTTTAGTTATTCTTCCAAATTTATTTCATCGCCTTCAAAGTAATCTCGGACACAATGCACTTATGCCAACGTTTTTTCCAATCTTCAATGCATGCTAAAAAGTCATTTGCCAGGATTTCTTTCAAAGTCTTCAATCGACTAAAAAAGGTGTCCCCGGAGTTGCTTTTGAATTTAGGGAACAGCCAGAAGTCGCACGGTGCTAAATCAGGTGAATACGGTGGTTGTGGAAAGATATAAGTTTCTTTTTTGGCAATAAAGTCACGAAGAATCAATGCAGTTTGAGTGGCGCATTATTGTGATGCAAAAACCAAGAGTGTTCTTTCCATAAATGTGGCCTCTTTTGGCGAATAGCTTCCCGCAAACGACGCTTAACACTTAAGTAATATTCCTTGCTGACAGTTTGGCTCGGCGGAAGGAATTCATAATGCCCCACACCACGGTAATCGAAGAAAGCAGTCAACATGACCTTGATTTTTGAGCGACTTGCTCTTTTCGGTCTTGCTTCATATTTGTCACGATATTTGTTCTATTGATTGGTTGTTTCCGGGTCATAAGTATAAATTCAAGTATAATGATGCATTTCAAGTTGTACTGATAGTCAGAAAGCATCGTTTCAATAACGATGATTTTCCAAAATATTCAGTGTTTTCGGTACCAATCGAGAATACTTTTTAAAACGACAGTATCAAGTGACTTAAAGTGACTTAACTTAAGTGACACAAAGTTTAGTAATACCAAAGTTGAAGAGAACGGTAAAAAAAAAAGTACATTTTTAAAATAGTTATTGTAATTTTTCTTATAAATTGTGTCGACAAGAATTTGATAATCTTCAATTCTCTCTCTTCCACCTATTCAGATTGTGCAACGGATTCGTTAATTTTCCAGGAAACTAGCCTTTCTTTTATAAATGATTTCTTTTAATTATTTACTTAATTTCTGTGATCATTATTTCAGAGTTTTTGCTCATCTTAATCCTTATTAGTTAATTTTAAAACTTTAGAATTTGGTAAAAAAAAAAAAAATAAAAGCTACTTTATATAAAGGGAGGTATGGGAATTAATTTTTCCGACTACTCCCATAAAGTTGCATATTCTCTGCCTCAATTTTCCATTATTTTACTTATCAAAATGGGCCATCAAAAGTACTCACTTAGGAGGCAAAATTTTCAACCTTTATAGTGAAAAACCAAATGTTTTTTTTTTGATGGCTTTTTATTTAATCTTCACGTTGTAGACCTGTATGTTTCCGATATCCTTAAAATTTGTGAGAAAAACAGTAGAACTGTTATCATCATCAGTGGCGCAACGGCCCTATGGTGGGCCAAGGTCGTCTGTCTAGTGGCAGATTTCGAGATAGGATATGTTTTGTTTTTACGGGGCAGGGTTGGCCAATGCTCTACAATCATATTAGACCGAGACCTACTGTTTAAAGCTGATTCTGAACCACTACAAATATCCAAGGTAACATCAGGATTCGAACCCGATACCTGCGCCACAGCGCTTGCCATTCGGCTATCAAGTCTCTGTTGCACTGTAGAGGAGAATATCTAAATTATAAACAAAACAGCAGTGCTGTCAATAGTTGGACTTGGACGTATATCAAAAATTGGTATTGTGGATTTATATTATCTGGCCATGTGGCTAGCGCTCTGGCGCTCGGTACCACAGGGTTCGAGTCCTGGCGGTACCATAGACGTTTGTAGTGGTTCGCAACCCACTTTAAACCTTAGATCACGGTCTAACAGGATTGTAGAGCGTAGCCGGGGCATTTTTACTCCGTGTCCGTAGCTTATCTTCAAGCTACACGTGCCTCCTGGGTCAGTGCAGCGCTTGCCTCAAGACAATTGGCAAAGTTTTTACCAGCTGCATTATAATAAAGAAAAAATTTATAGTGAAAAAACAAATGGCAAAAAAAAAAACCGGAAGAGAAAATTTTTAATAAATATATTATTCATGTGCATATTTTCAGACTGAAATTTCATTGATTTTTTTTTTTTTTTTTTTTTTTTACTAAGAAATATCTGTTTTCCCTAGTTTGGACATGTATTTTTTTTAACTATGAAACAATTCTTCCATTTACAATATAAAAAAATTTTTATAACTTGTTTTTTGATTGAAATTTATACAAACACGAAATTTTCTAAAAAGCAATAAAAAGAAGTTTTTTTTTTTTTTTAATAGGATTTTTAGAATTTAATATTATAATTTTTTAAAAAAGCATTAAATTTCTAACATTGACCGTTTTCTTTTAAATATTGGAAATGTGAAATATATTCAAGGTCTACCTTGTTAATTGATGCTTATTATTTATTTATTATTATTCAAATAAATAAAAAAACAAACATATTTCTAAAATAAATTCTATAAACACTATAAAATTTTAAATTTTTTTTTCTTTCTAATGCAGCTGGCAAATACTGAGCACCGGCTGCACCGCTGTTACTCACTTAGCACTACCCAGGAGGCACGTGTAGCTTGAAGATAAGCTACGGACGGTGAATTGCTCCATTTTCTTCTACTTTATTCCATTGCTGTTATTTCCTTAAATTGGTAAGTTTGATTTAAATTATCCATTTAAAATATATTTGTATTTGCTTATGGTTCAAAACAATTATATGTTAGCTTGCTATTTTATCTGTTATTAATGTTTTTTGATATCAGTGATTAATTTTGCTTGCGATTAATTTGTTTAACAATCTCAGTATTTATTATCTTTTTATTTTTCATATTTTGGTGATCTTAAAGTAATAAAAATTCCGCATAAAATAAAAGCGTAATAGATGCCTTTTATATTCAGTGACGGGTTTAGGTATAGGCCCGGCCCTAGGGCGGCAAAAATTTGAAATCGATTTTGTCTTTTATCCACTGTAAGACCGAATTTGAATGCTTCTTCTCTCGCTTTGACAACCTCAAGATGTCATTATTTAAAGGGTAGAATTATTTTTTAAAATAATGAATCGTGTAAGTAGTGAAATTTAATGTATCTAACAAATAGGTACTTTCGTTAAGTATAGCATTTATCTACTGACTTTAGATTTTTCTTAAAAAATCTAAAACGTAGCGTTTGTTTGCTCATCATTATAACACAAAATATTAATTCACCACCCTATTTAATTATACCTTTGTCCTGTTACTCAAAAACTTTTTTTTTTAATCTCGCGTAAAAATGTTCTAGTTTTACGTAATGTGAGGCGTTTTTCAAAGATTGCCATGATCAATTTAGAAAGGTCATACTAGAATTTGGAAAAAGACAAAAATAGAAATTTTATTTCTATGTTTTAATTTATATTTAATTTATGCTTAAATTCAATACCTAAATTTAATTCTAAACTATTATTACTATTCGTATTATTATTATTATTATTATATATAGTAACGACGTCAAATTAACTTGGGCCTAGGGCGCTATCGAACCTAAATCCGTCACTGTTTATATTCTTATAGTTCCGTGTTTTATCCAGGAAAAAAAATCATAAAAATGAAAGATTTTGTTACTATTATTAACTTTATCAAATATTTATTATACGAGCAAGCACGAGTAATTCTGTATTTCTAATTTTGTTAATTAAAACCCTATATCACAATTTCAAGGTTTTTTTAAAATTTTAATAGAAATCTTAACTAATATTAAAACCTGATTTAAAATAATAATTTTAAAATTATAATTTTTTTTTTGTCTCTGAACATGCGCCATTTAAAAGGGGTTATTGTATTTTATGTTTACATAAAAAAGCATTTTTTAAAATTTTGGATATTATTTTTTTTAATTCAATTGTTTATTATAAAAGAATTTAGAGTAATTTTATTTGTGTTCATATTTTCAGGTTTTTTTATAATTAATAATATGTTCAATTAATTAATCAATCTTTTTAATTAATCCATTACTCATTTTTTTATTTCAATTGTTCATCATAAAATAATTGAGAGTAATTTTATTTGTGTTTATAATCTCCTGTTTTTTCTCTCTGTTCTAATTTAAGTAATTATTACGTGAAAACCAATCTTCTTACATTATGGCAAAAACTCAATTTATTGTTGCTACTTTTTAAATTATAGTTCTTTTATTTAATTAAATTATACGTGAAAAACAATTTTCTTTCATTACGGCAAAAAATTCATTTTATTATTGATACTTTTAAAGCTATATTTCTTTTATTTAATTCAAGTATTAAATTTTACGTGAAAACCAATTTTCTTTTCATAATGCCAAAAAAAAAAAAAAAAAAGTTACGGCAAAAGAAATTATTAATTATCAACAAGAAACTTTTTTTGCATAAACGAGAACTTTTTTTTTTTTTCAAAAAGATATCTTGATATTTTGAACATTTTATATATATATTCCCTTTCATATATATATTTGACATTTTAAAGTATAAAAACTTAACATAACTGTTGGAATTGAAATAAAATTGCATCATTTTCAACTGATACTAAAGAAACGATTCAAAATGCAAAGTAATTAAAATATTTGTACCATCGTATTTCTACTTTTGTGGGAAAAAGATCTCTGCTAACGAATAAATCGAACGCCAAAAAATTTTGTGGATATCATTTGCAAATATTTTTGTTATATCGTTGCATTCAAATAATACACGATTGTCGTCAGAAATTTGAAATTATAAATTCGCCATTTAAGGGATAAAGCTTCTGAAAAACTTAATATATTTATTTTCTTATAATAATGACGTGTTAATGCTAATTTATGTGGTTTTAAATTTTTTTTTTTTTTTCTGTTCCGTTATTTCTCTACACCTCTTGATTTCTTACGAATTCCTTAAAATAATTATTCTGGAATATATATTTATGAAATTTTCTACATAAATTGTTAAAAAAATCTCAAAATATATATTTGTATATAGATAGATAAACTGCTCATTTTCCAGCTAAATATGTTTGTTTTATTAGGGCCTTAATGGCCGAGTGGCTCAGCGCTCTTGCGCTCTGTACCACAGGTTTCGGGTTCGAGTCCTGGCGGTGCCATGGATGTTTGGAGTGGGTCGGAATCCACTTTAAACCTTAGGTACCGGTCCTAATAGGATCGTAGAGCGTTGCGGGGGCATTGTTAATCCGCGTTCGTATCTTCAAGTTACACGCGCCCCCTGGGTAACGCAAAGTGAGTAACGTCTGTGCAGTGCTTGCCTTAAGGCAACCAAGCTGTCTAAGTGTTTGCCAGTTGCATTGAAAAAAAAAATGTTTGTTTCATTTAAAAAAAACTGTATTAACCATTGGTTAGTACCAGGGGTTACCCCGTACCTCCATGTCAATAATTATTAATAAAACAAAAATAATTTATTAAAACCAAAAGTTAAGTTTTTTAAAAAGAAGAAAATAAAACGAGCCCATGCTCTGTGAAATTTAAAAAAGAATAAAAGGGTTAGTAAATATACATTATTTTAAATAATAGTTAACAATAATATTTAAATGCAAAATAAATGTGGCAATAAAAAGAGTTTAAAAATAACAGCTACGAAACCCAAAAAATTTATCTGGATGGCTGAAGAGATTTTTTATTTTATTTCCAATGGCAAGGCAAGTACAAGAAGAATGAAAATAGTAATAACAACAAAGATAACAAGAGAACAAAAATACAAAAGAATAAACGTCCAAAAAATGCAAAGATGACCGAAATCATTGCCTAAAGAGTTCTCTCGCATGCCAGTAAAGCGCTGTCGCCGGCAAGTACCGCGCATCGTTGGAGGTGGTCTCTGTTCATTGGGTCTGTTGAACCACATAGGGGGCAGCCAGGGTTCGAAAAGATTCTAATGCGATGGAGATGTTCTGCTAGACAGACGTGGCCAGTCAGAAGTCGGAACTGGGCGACAGCATGCCGTCGCGGATTGCTGGGTATTGCTAAAAGATCTTCAGCTCTCCAACGCTTTGACTTAATCCCATCTTGAATTTGTAATTTGTGGTTTTTAGTCATTAAGAAGAAGAGAAAGAGTAAAGGAAATATAAATATCTTTCTCTAGTGCGAATCTTGATGCGGTGTTCTTTATATGATGTTCTTAATACGTTGTCTTGAACGTTTTCTTTTACGATGACTGCCGGCCCTCCCCGCTTTAAATTAATAATTCTAGAACATATGTTCATGAAACTTTGTACTTAAATTATAAAAAAAAACCTCAGATATATATTTAGAAATAGATAGCTAACTAAATATGTGTATTTTATTAAAAAAAATTAATTAACCATTGGGTTTATTTAAATATTTCTCTACAATATTTCTTTCTAACTACTATCCGTGTGATTCCGTTACCTCTAGAGATGTAAGATTTACGAATATCTTATTCTATCCAGGGCCCGGATTTAGATGAAAAGAGGCCATAGGATATTCCTCTTATGAGGTCCTTTCACCTCCCATTTTTAAGTTTGTAAATTACTTATTATGTTTGTTTTATTATTCATATGTGTAGAATTTCCTCTTATTTTCGATTCACTATTTTAGTGCTTACTGCTTTTAGAATTCTAATTTTGCTAACAATTTGAATGTAGGCCCTTCCTGATCTTGAGGCCCTAGGTTGAAGCCTAGTTAGCCTATAGGAAAATCCCCCCCCCCCCCCACCTTCTCTTCCCGTATCGAAGCCTCTACCCCAATGAATAAAAATAGAAATGTAGATGGAACATCTAAAAAAATAAAAAATTTCAATTTCAATCATCTGAATTTCTAATCCTAATTAGAAATGGGAATTGGAACATCCACTGACCTCATGCATACTAAGAACAGCCGATGAGTGCCTTCTGGGAAGGTTTTTAAGGGCCTTCGGCCCCCCCCCCCCTTTCCCGCGTGGCTAAAGAACCAGGAAATCTCTCACCAGGGCAGGTTGACTTTCGATATGAGATGCTTTACTACACTCATACTAAGAATTCCATCGAATCGCCTCCTTTCTGAAAGTTGTAGGCTTAAATGAATCCACCCGCGGACTCGAACCCCAGCCCTTCGACACGTTACCTGCCCAAATTTCCACTGGGCCACGAGTTGGGCACTTGCGACTCACTGGGCCATTGTAGTAATATTTTTCAAACCCTGTTAATGAAAATAATTCTTTAAAACTATTTTCTAATTTATTTTTCCAACTAGGGTGCAATTAAGTGATGATTTACTGAAACTTATATTAATTTAATTTACTTAAACTTATATTAATTTAATTTACTTAAACTTATATTACTTTAATTTGCTTAAACTTTATTTACTTATTTTTAATGAGATCATTGTTTTTCTAAGTTCCAATCGCATCGGATGGCATCTTCTGGACATAAAAAAAAAATTAATTAAATTAAATAGTTATCCATTATTTAAAATACTTTTTTAAACGGAATCTGGATCCTATTCACGTTTTTAATCTGAACTTCTTAAAAAAAAATTAAAAATCATTAATTATCTATTTTTAAAGTATAATGTACCACATAATAAGTACATTATGTGGTACATAAGTTATTAATTTCTGTCCATTTTCTAATAATTAAATGTTTATTCAAACCCCTGCAGCTGGTCTATGTATGATTCACAGCCCTACGAATTTGAAAACTATCTGCAAAAGAATTTTTGTATGTATATTTGATATCCATCGCTCAGCGAAAACAGCTAGTTTTAACAGGCAAAAAAGGGTGCATTGTTACGATAACATTTTAAAAATTCGGTTGCTATTTTTTCGGTTTTAATTACTAACATAAAAAACATCTGCGTGTACCACGAGAAAGATCTTCAGAAAATGTAAACATTTTCCCGTATACTTTGTTTAGAAATGTGTCGATCAGCACTAATGAAGGAGTCGTTGCATCGTAGCCTGAGAAAAAAGGGTGCAGCTCTTAGTTGGGATACTTTGAATCTGTTTCGTCTATGATTATAAATTGCCTAAGCATTTTTTTTTCTGCTATGTCTCTTTAATCTTTCAACAAAATCGGAACTTCTTTAAATAAAATAGTCAATTAAATGATATAAAAATATAATGACTGCATGATGAAGCGTTAAAAAAAATAATACCAAATCTGTGTAAGAAGTTAGCTCCGTGTACTTCTCTAAACTATTTCAACTGATAAACAAAACTTTTTTCATGATGAATCAGATTGATTGACATATTCATTTTTGACGCCGAAGCTTAGCACTAAAAAAAGAATTCTTTTCATCCCTGGCCATGGTCTATTTAAGAGTGGGTAGAGCTTTCCGAAGGCAATACGAAATTTAGTTTTGGTGTGCAGAAAATGTTGTTTCCAATTTAAATGTTGCTCCAGAATAACTTCTAAATGTTTAGTTTGAGTCTTGCAAGGGATAATATTATTGTTGATAATAATAATCACTGGTTTTTTACGTTTATTTCCAAAGGAGAAGAAAACAGCTTCAGTTTTATCTACATTTAAAGAAATTTTCCATTTATTGAACCAGTTGAGAACTTTAAGGTGATTAGTAAGGGTGATACGAATTTAGTGTTTTTATTTTTGCAAAGGGTTGCAGTATCATCAGCGTAGACAGCAGCTAAGAATATAGGATTAGTTGGGATATCAGCAATAAAAATAGAGAAAAGAAGAGGTGAAAATTTCCACCTTGTGGAGTACCAGCCATAAGTCAGATTCTGACAAACATCGTTCTATATATATATATATATATATATATATATAAACTGCCGTAATTATGCATATCACAAAAAATAAAAGGGATTTTAGAGCACTGTTATTTTTCATAGAAATTTCATCACGTGTAGGGATAATTTTTATTCATATAATCTGATGATGACAGTGAAGAATTTTTCTTAAAAAAATTTCAGTTCATTTTTAACTTAAAAAATGATATTAAAAAATAATTACACAAAAAAAAAATCATTTTTGCTCTTCTCTAGAGACGAATTTCATATATTTTTTTTTAAACTGAGCAAAATAAAAATGTAATAAAAATAAAATTAAATTTACATAATAATACAGGAAAACTGAAGTTTTAAAATTTATTTTTTTTAACACTTTATGAACCTTTATTAAAAAAAAAAATATTTTTCTTCTTGGTAATTAATTGTTTTTACTAAACAAAACGTGACTTTTGCGAACTTAAGTAAAATCATATATTTATTTGGAGTTATTAATGTTTTGTTTTGGGACTCTTCCTTTTTTTGAAACTTTTTCACATAAAATAACTATTGAATATTAATAAATATTATTTTATTTTAAATTTATGCTGTTCATTGTCTGTTTACTTACTCTGTTAAAAAAGATTCAATAAAAATCGGAATTTACATATGTAAATTTTTCTTTAAAAATTTTCAGTTCATTTTTAACCTTGAAAATAATATATATATATAATATTACAAAAAAAAATTTTACTAAATAAAACTTAATGCAAGATCACATATATTTCGAGTTTATGTTTTGTTTTTGGATTCTTCTTTTTTTTTTTTTTTTAATTTAATTGCATAAAATAACTACTGAATATTAAAATGTGTTATTTTATTTTAAATTTATGCTATTCATTGTCTGTTTATTTACTCTGTTAAAAAAAATCATTAAAAATCGAAATTTACATGTGTGAAACATAAAATAGTTAATCATATTTTATAAATTTATTTAATTTTCTAAAAATAGTGATTAAATTTATTGAAATTTTGCTACACCGGCCAGTTTTTACTATGTGTACTCAAAAAAAAAATTTTTTTTTTAATTATTCATAGTTGTACTTGATTAATATGCAGATAATTTAAAGTGCCCATTCCTGACAATTCTAAAATATCGTGAGGAGTAGTTTTAAATCTTCTGTTGTTTTGCTGTTGTTGTTTCTTATCCCACTTGACTGGCCAAGCCCACGAGCCCATACGTACTCATGATTGAAGGGGAAGGAAGCAGCTTCTGCTGTGATGGAGCACCCGTAGGTAGAAGTCTGACTTTGGCTCCGTGACGCTCTTACAGTCCTAGGAGACCGGGACCTACGGCTTAAAGTGGATTCCGAACCACTACAAACATCCATAGCACCACCGGGATTCGAACCCGAAACCTGTGGCACCGAGCGCCAGAGCGCCAGACACTCGGCCATTCAGGTCCCAAATTTGTGAATGCCAACGGCACGCAGTCACCCACCCAAGTACTGACCGCGCCCAATGATGCTTGACTTCGGTGATCTAACGAGAACCATGGATGTTTGCCATGGTTCTCGTGCCATGGTTCTCGTGCCATGGATGTTTGTAGTGGTTTGCATTCCAGTTTAAACCGTAGGTCCCTGTCTAATGTAAGACTGTAAAGCATTGGCCATTGGGCTGTTCTTGTCTAGAAATATGCCACTTGGCAGACAATATTGGCCCAACATGGAGCTAATGCGCCAGTAAAAGAAGATTAATTGCTCATATTACAATTCAAAAAACATCAACAGAAATTACTTCATTTTTTAAATTATTTTATACATTATTAATCATTTGAGTTATAATTGTTTTCAAAGTTTTTCTTTTTTTTTTTTTTCTGTTTTAGAATTTTTAACTTTCATATTAATTAAATATTAATTTCAATCAATCATAACAGTTGAAAATGATTAAATTCTTACGTGCTTTTCAAGTATTTGAAGGGTTTTTTTTATCCTTGAGTTTGGGCACCAAATGAATAAATGATGATGTTCCATGCTTGTTTCCAAAATATTTTAAAGTTGTAATTACTTTCTTGGGGCATGATGGCCAAGTGACTAGCCCTCTGGCACTCGCTGCCATAGGTTTCGGTCTCGAGTCCCGGCGGTGCCATGGATGTTTTTAGTGGTTCGAAATCCACTTCAAACATTAGGTCCCGGTCTAATATGACTGTAGAGCATTAGGCTTCGGGCTGACAACTCCATGCCTTAAAATTAAATCCGCTCCTGTCTAGAAATTTGAAAGCGGGCAGACAGCCTTGGCCCATCATAGAGCTATAGCGCCACTAGTGATGGTGTTTAACGAGCTATTGATAGCTAAACATGCGATTAATATTTAAGTACCAATACTGCTAAAACAAATTTTTAAATGCTATACTAGTGTAGAATCCCCATAATGAAGTGGAACTTTATTCGTACTAGATATACCATAAATAAATAATTATAATTAGTGATCAAGTACTCGTCACCCATGGGATATGATTACTAGATAAGCTTTATTTTTATTTTTATACTGTCGAAAATTACGACTGCGTATTGGCTGAAAATGATGATCATTTGAAAGACTTTCTGCATTATTAATTTTGTGCTTTTTTTTCTTGCAGTTGTGCATATTTATATATATATATATATATATATTATGTATTCTTCTGACAATGAAACTTCGGTCACCTCTGCCTCAGAGTAAGTAGTATGCTTTAAGACATTTTAACAAAGATTTCTTTATGCAGTGTGTTTCTTTATAAAAGTATCTTGTAATGATAAGTTGTCTTCAATAAGTAGCATTGGAATTTTTCTTTTTAATTTGGCATGTTGACTGGCTGAGCTAATGTATCCATCTGTATTTCAGAGACATCGGCTCTGAGGACACCCCAGAGGAATCGAGAGAGTTCGAACTGGATTTCAGGTCGTCATCCACCAGTTCATCTGGAGCCAGTTCAGCAGCCATCTCTCCCAGGCGCTCACCCCGGCTGGAGAAAAAAAGGAGCCGGATAATGGAAGTGAGAACTGGTTTTTTTTTTTTTTTTCATTCAATTCCTACTAGTGAAGTGAGAACTTCTGATTTTTATCCCCCTTTCATATTCCTTCTCATGTTACGTCATCACACTAGCACAGGGGTCGGCAACAGTTTGAGTCGGAAGAGTCAAAAATTACAATTTACTACAAAATTTCAAAGTTTTTAACGAGCCACAAAAATTTTTTCTTGTCAACAATAAATAGTTTTTTTTTGTTCTAATGCAGCTAACAAACACTTAGACAGCTTGGTCTTGGATGCCTTAAGGTAAGCGCTGCACAGACGTTACTCACTTTGCATGACCCAGGGGGCGTGTGTAACTTGAATATAAGCCACGGACGCGGAGTAACAATGTCCCCGCAACGCTCTACGATCCTATTAGGACCGGGACCTACGATTTAAAGTGGAGTCCGAACCATTACAAACATCCATGGCGCCGCCGGAACTCGAACTTGAAACCTGTGGTATCGAGCGCCAGAGCGCTAGACATTCTGCCATTCAGGCCCAACAATAAATAGTACTCGCATAAATAAAGTTTTTTGATAAAAAAAAACCTAATCTATTTATTCATGAGAAAAAATATCTATTTATTCATATATTAGTAGTGTTTTTCACAACAAATTAGATAGCATATATATATAGCATTATTAGATAATTACTTATTATTTACGTAAAAAATTAAAACAATTAAACATTTACTTACAACACTAACTTGTACTTCTATAACAAAAAATTGAGCAAACAAATTCAATGGGAGCGATGGCTTTGCATGGTTATCCAAGTAGAAAATTTAAACTTTACCAAACAATGTAACTTGTATTTAAAATTAAAAAAAACAATAACATATATTTGAGCAAACAAATTTAATGGGAGCGTTGGCTTTGCCATGGTTTTAGAAAGTTTGGATAAATTTGGCTCATAACTTGCTGTTTTAAGTTTCAAACGCGACTCTAAATTTTCATTTGTTAGGTGGCTTCTTACTTTACTTTTAATTATATTCGATTCGATTTAATATGTCGATCCGAAAATAGTCAGCACTCCAAATGCCAACTTCTTCACCTCACTGTAGCAATCTGGAAGACTATTCCATGCGCCTCAACTCGCGGCATTTCTTTTAAAGCTGTTCACTTTTATTGCGTTACGTACATACATCTTTAAACGATTTTTAAATGTTTTTTTTTTATAAAATAAATAATATTTGCGTATGGAACTAAATAGCCGCAGCTTCACATCCAAAGAGCCGCATGTGGCTCGCGAGCCGCAGGTTGCCGACCCCTGCACTAGCAACATTATCATACTCGCAATAACCGTTATTACTCGGCCACGAATCGGACTTTTAATACATAATGAAAATTCGCTTATTGACTTGTTAAACTTGCCTACTTAAGAAAAAAAAAACAGCGGCCCGGTGGCCTTTGGTATCCTAGACTTCAGGTTCGCATCCTGGTGGTGGCATGGATATTTGTGAGTTGTTCGGAATCCACGTTAAACTATAGGTAGCTTGAAGGTATGCTCGGTAGCATACCTTCGCGGTTAGACGCGGAATAACACTATCAGCACAACGTTCTATCGATCCTATTAAACCGGGACCTACAATTCTGAACCACTGCAAACATCCATCGAACCGCGGGATTCGAACCCTGGCATCGATCGTCAGAGCGCTAGCCACTCGGCCATTCAGACTTCTTAATTTCTTTATAAAAAATTAATTAATAATTACTGAATGCTCGTAAGTAGCTAATACAATGTGGGGTAAAACCAAATTAACTGAAATCATAAGAAACTTCATAGATCAGTAACTCGAAAGTGAAGTATATTAGCGTAATAACAATTTTAATATCGGTTTTTTTTTTTTAGAATAAAAGTATTCGAAATTCGAACGAAGCACAAATGAAACGATGTTTCATGTTCCGTTTTAAAATGTAGAAAAATAGTTTGTTTTTAACTATAATTTTAACGGCAAATATAAGTGAAATTTTTTTTTTTTTAATTTTTGTTTATTATATTTTATTCTAAAGTGATACGTCTTTTTAGATCTGTAATTTCTGTTACATATTTTAGTTTACATTAGAATTATAATTTAGTGTCAATTAATAATTAATTCCCAGTTTCAACTTTTAGCTGAAACTGGCAAAAGAAAGTTAAAAACATTGTTATAATTTTGTAAACTGGAATACTTTATACATTTTTTTTCAAGATATGTTTTTTAAATGCTTTTTTTCTTTTTCTCAGAAGGAAGGGGTGAGCTTCCGGACCAAAAGGAGGCGCATCGTCTCCCCGTCGCCCGACATAATGGTCGACCCTGCGGCCAGCTGGCCTCAGTCACCAGTCCCAGGTAAGCCTCGATACTTTACGTGTTAAATCTAGAATTCATAGTTTAAATAGTTATTATTAAGTTCCGTTGAATGGAGAAGCAGTGCATCAAATCACTGAGCACCCTCGAAAATTTAAAGTAACCAAAAGCAAATTGGAAGTGTGTTCGCTTGCCCCGTGTCACCACCACCAATCAGAAATCTCCACACGTTAGATATCTTTTTTAATTCCTTCTATTAGCTCCCTATATATATCTTGTTCAAATTTTCAATCGTTCATAAAATACTTTTCATTCATCCACTCCAGTTCAAATACATTTTTTTGAACTTACAGTGGATGACACTGGATGTTAATGCAATTTTTACAAATATTAGTTCAGTAATTAAATTTAATTCATTAATTCTAGTTTTTTTTAGATTTAAGTTGCATCTATCTACCAATAGATGGCGCCAGGTAAAACTTAAAAAATGAATGAAAATTATTTATAAAGGACTTTCTGCAATAGAGTGAAAAAAAAGTAGGAATTGAACTTTAAAAATTTTTTTTTTTTTAATATTATTTGTTTTTAAAAAAAATAATATGAAGTTAGATGAATAATAAGTTATTGATGCAAATTAAAGATTGTTCAGAATTTTAATTGCTGATTTAATGCAAAGCACCACTTAAAAAGACACTGTAAATGAAGTCCAGGCTTATTTGATTTCTTTGTGTATGATCATTTAAACAAAGTAAATAGCCAAGTTCAAAATCCTAATAAGTAAATAGCCAAGTTCAAAATCCTAATAAGTAAATGAAAAAAGCAAACAATACAGATCGTTATTTAATAAGGCACAGCTATAAATATTCCAAATCTGGTTCCAGAATCTGGTGAGAGCTCCGCGGGAAGGAGCACCCCCTCTCTGCCGTCCACCAGGAGCTGCAGCCCCTCAATGCCGCCCAGCAGAAGTTCCCCAGTCTGTTGAGGTAATCCTTTCAGTCCTTTTTTAATACGCTTTTATATTAGTTTCACCTGTACATTTGTTTGTATGTATGTAATTGACTCTTTGGGCACGATTTCGCCCTACTTTAAGCAATCAGATTTAATTGAAACGTTGCAGACTTATCAAGGACCGACGACACTGAATTATTTGGATGAGTTTATTATCTCATCATGATTAGAATAGCCAGGATTAGTGATTAAAATACACAGCCTTTGAAAAGTCATCTTGATCGGCGCATCAATTTCCCCTGGAGATCTGTTTCTCCTCATACACACTATTTGAGCTGCAAAGAAAAATTTACAGGCATCTTTCAGATATTCAAACCTACGTGGTGTCCCACGTAGGTTTGAATAGGTTTCGTAGGTTTGAACGTCCACGTAGGTCGGCACAACGGATAACGCGCCTGATTAAGAGATTCTGGCTCGACATATTCGCATTTAGCCTTTGTTTTACTCACAATTAAATTATTGTAAGAACCAGTCCTCCGTACCTGGACCTCATTTAAATATTATAGTTTAAAAACACTAAAAAACACGCTTTTAGAGTTAATCAAACTAAAAAGTAAAAAATAAATTAATAGTTTAAAAAAACTAAAAAAGCACGCTTTTAGAGTGAATCAAACTAAAAAGTAAAAAATAATTGTTAACATTAGAATAAAATGACTGACGAGAAAATGAATGTCACTGTTCTAAAAGCGTGGGGTGCTCTGTATGACATTTTTAAACTAACTCTGCATTTTGAAATGAAACTAGTGAAAAATTATAACGATTGATATCGATCACCCCACGCTTTTAGAACAGTAATTTTATTCTTATGTTAACAATTATTTTTTACTTTTTAGTTTGATTCACTCTAAAAGCGTGTTTTTTTAGTTTTTTTAAACTATTAATTTTTATGTTTCTTTTCAAAAAGCTAATTAATTGTATTATTTGAAAAAGTTTTTCAAAATCAAAGGAGTCGATTATCCTTAACTCCTTAACTTACTGAAACTTGTAAAAATTTGTAAAGATTAATTTTTGGAGAAATAGCTTAAGACCTGAATTATTAATGTAAAAAAAATCTATCCATGTCTGATGAGAATTTTCTTTTCATCTTCAGAAGGAAGTCCAGCAGCTGTGCAGAGGAGTTCTGCCTCCCCGTCACCACCACCACCACCAGGGCGAACTACCCGATCTGGTAGATTTCACCCGTATAGCAAGCCTGCATCTCCTGGTAATAAAATGTTCCTACATTTTTTTTTTTCATATTATATGCATATATAAATGTTTGATAAAACTGTTAATTTTTAGTATGACATTTATTTTTTACAAATTGTGTAACCACCATAATTTCTTGCCTATTATAATCAGTGAAATTTACAATAAATAAATAAAATAAAAAACTTTAAACATTTTTTTTTGGTGCATCTAAAATATGTTATTGTGTTATTATCTTAAGTTATTTTTTGTAAAGATTAATTTAAAGAAGTATCATTGCTGTAAATGTGTTTTTTTTAACATAGTAAAGAAAACATTAATCATTGTTCAATAACTGGTATCGCACATCCAAGTGCAAACAGGTGAAAATAGCCCATGAAGAAATAATTAAATTCATTTATCGAGTGGCCACATTAATAATTGACTTATATTAATTAAATTTATTATTTTATGTTATTATATAAATAACTATAATTTATATTATTATATTAATAAAGTTAAAAAAACAAGTAATTTAATTTCATTGTTCTTCGATCTAGTTTTCAAAATATTTTTCTTAATTGTAATGCCACTTCTGTCAATATTAACTTTGTTTTGAATAATGTGATATGTAATGTATGAATGGAATCATTATGATATAATTTATTGTTATTGGAATGCTATTTGTTTCTACTAGATTTTGTTCACCATTTTTACTTTCATGTTCTTCAGTATAATCAGTAAATTAGATTTAACATTATTTGGATCATTTATTGTTTTCTTTTCACCATTAAAATGGAGTAATTTAAAAAATTATCAGAAATTTTAAATTTACTGCACGAATTCAATAATTAATAAAACACCTACAGTACTGTTTGCACATATCTCCTGAATATAAAACTATGAATTTGTATTTATAACAAAGTACTTATTCACATTCCTGGTAAATAGATGCTACTACATCCAACATACACAAGTTTAGCATTCTCAGTGAATAGATATGGTGATGGGTCAGGCCAAGAGCCTTTCTATTACTGAATATTTTTTCACATGTCTTTGTCAGATTAGATCGTGTCAATGAAGGGTTAAATCTTAATTTTGAAAATTAAAGTTGATTAAATGTCATCCAGTTTCTGGAAATATTGCTTTATACTCTTGAATTTTTTAATGAATGCCCAATATTTAATTTCTTTTTATTAATCATATTAACATTTGCAGCAGCAGCAGCCCGACCACCACCACCACCAGCAAGCCGACCATCATCAACCACCAGGGCAGTCACCCGATCCCAAACGGGATCGCTATCTATAAGAACCTCTCCTTCCGGTAAGATATTTTTAAATTGTTGTAGTTTAGGGTGGAGTCATTAATTTATTAAGTAGAATTGGGGCCAGTTCTATGGTTGTTCTCACTCTGGTCAAATTGAATTTATACAGTCTTTTTTAAGTATAATATAAAAGTTTTCACTAAGTAAAAACTAAAAATATAGAAATTTTATTACCTGGGTTGCTTTGTAACAAACATTTTTTTCCTCAAACACTATTTATGAACAATTTGCGACTTAAAACACTTTTTTTCCTACCCATTTAGATCAGTAAATCTTTTCATGGCACATCTTATATTTATATTCTTCTTAAATATCATAAAAGAAGAAAAAAAAAGAACACAAAACTATTCTTATAAATTATATTATTTTTTGTTGATTGTTGGTAAAGTTATTAATTATAACTAATTTTGATTTAATTTCAATAATAAAAACTGTATTATTTTTTAATGTCAAGAATGCAATGTTCCATATAGTAAGCTGTTGCAAACAGATTTCTAATTGGACTGTTTGTGGTAGATGTGATTAAAAATTAAGAATAATGTTGGAAAATTTTTTGTCTTCTCAAGTAGATTATCGTTAAGAAAATTTAAAATGAATGGATTTTTGTGGTATACAATTTTTATATGAATAAAAAATTCGAAAGTAATGTAAAAAAAAATATACATGTAGTTTACTGATTAATATTTATTAAGATAAAGAATTTTGTATAATATAAAATTACTTGAGAAGAAAGAGAATATATAATCTTGAGAATAAAGAGTAAATAAGCTACAGAAAATGTTATATAAGGGATGAATATATTTTTTTTTCACCCAAAATACTAGTAAAACAAGACATAAGAACATAAGATATTTTTAGTATACATGTTTTATATATGTTAGTTTATGACGTATTGAACAAAATACTGAATTTCTGAATACTGAAATGTAGTGGACACATTAAACATTTGTAATTCAAGTTCCTGCTAAAGTAATCTAGGATTTATTGAATTCAATGATACAAATGTTATTTTGCAAACAATATATTACCCTTGTTCATAAATTTTTTATTGCCTTTGAACCACTCTAAATGTTTCTTCTTACAAGGGAGAAAACCCCAAAGACATTTTGTGCACGTCTGCATGTTGATGGAAGTTGCTCTCACATACTGGCATTTTGTGACGTAATACTGTGGCAGTGACTTACTGTACATCACAAGAGAAAAATTTTACTTCCTCCCAAATCTAGTTTGTCATATCAGCACAAAATAACGATGAAATCCTGACATTTTTTAGTTCATCCATAAATCACTTCAAAATTATTATTTCCGTGACAAAGAAGTCTTTGGGAATTTCTGAAATATATTTTCCTTCTTGTAAAATTGAAAAATTAATATCAGTTTAATTTTTGCAGGAAAGCGACCTTTGGAAGAGTCCACCTATCAGACCAGAGCTTCGAAGGTAATTAGTTCATCTCTTTTTATGTAGTGCATTGTTAGACATAATCGTAAGCAATTGTTAGAAGTAAAAATAAAAATTATATAATGGTTTTGATTTCTCAAAACTGCTTTTCTTCCACGATACATCTAGCTTTAGATTTTACTCCATCTGTATGAGACATGTTATTTTAAAATATCTAAATTTTAGTCAAAACTTAAAATAAAGAAATTTTGAAAATGAGTATGGATTGTGAGTAGTGCGGTGGTTTCCAAACTCTCATCTTCTGACCTCTTTTCTAATCAGATATAGATCCCTAAGAAGATACAGAAAATTTTTAAAAATTCGGATATTCAATGCTTTTTTGATTGAAAATCAGAATTTTTTTAATGGATGTCAAAATTTTAATAAGAGAAATCTTAATATTTGTCATTAATTCTTTTCTATTAGTATCTCTTGGTCACTTAAATTGCTTCCAGATCTTCTGCTGCTGTTTTCCAATTTTTTCACAAATTATTTAATTTTTTAATTAAAGGACATAGATTCGTCACCTTCTGCACATAAAATATTGAGACTAACTGCATTCATTTTCAAGAAATCATTTGTTCTCGTAATTTTTTTTAAAAAATAATTTGGTATGTTATGTATTGTTTAATGTCAATAAGCAACAGCTCCATGTTTGGCCAAAGCTGTCTGCCTACTGGTAGACTTCGAGACATTATGTTTTTAAGGGGTAGGGTTATCAGCCTTACACTCAATTAATATAACCTTAAACACATAAAAAGTATAATATTTTGACAGATGAATTTTTATCAAAGGAATATATATTTATTAAATTAAAGTTACATTATTTTACATATTGTATATTAATATTTAGTATGATTCTGTCTTGCATAGCGTCTGCTGAATGCCTGGCAGCTGACAGAGGCCGAGAGCCAAGACCTCCGCCAGTGGCGAAAATCTGCCTACGAGCGCTTCGAGGCTCTGGAATCCTTGGCGCCCACTGATCCGAGGACCCTTCCGAAAGGAAAAAAGCAGAAAAGAACGCAATTTATGCCTGAATAAATTGACGGATACCACAGTATCTAAAATTCTTCATCTTTTTTTTTTTTTTTTCATTGGCAAGATTTAAAATTATCTTACGTTAAAATAATGTTTTTGTTTTTTAAATCAATCGTGAGATAATCTGAGTGATTGATTTCCTTTTTCATGTTTGAACTTGTATAAGGTTTTCAAACTGCAAAATCATAGAGTCACCAAATTTTCTTTTCTGCTTATATTGTTAGTTATAAAGGATGGAAGTTTAAATGAATAGATGTTTGTGTTAAAATTATTATTCAAACATAAATAAGCTTTTTTTTTCTAATGCAGCTGGCAAGCCAGACAGTGATCTTTAACTTAAATAAACTTAATTTGGTAATAATAACTGATTAGGCAACAAAGAATGAAAAAAAAATACAGCAACGAATAATTTCCTTTAATATAATAATCTTCATCATCATCAGTGGTGCAACAGCCCCATGTTTGGCCAAAGCTGTCTGCCGACTGGTAGACTTCGAGACAGAAGACATTATCTTTTTAAGGGGTAGGGTTATCAGCCTTACGCTCAATTAATATAACCTTAAACACATGAAAAGTGTCCCTAAATATCTTTTTAATTTGTCAATATTTTTAGATAAATTTGTAATATTATGGTAAGAAACTATTAGAAAAAATGTTAGAATATAATTTTTTGTCTCGGTAATTACTCTGTTTATTAGTAGATATTTTATTATGTCCAGGTGTTTACCTTTTAAATGTGTCTAGTTCATATCTAGTTTAGTTAGCCTTTACCTTAAAAACCTTTTATTTGATATTTTACAGTTGCACTCTAGCATTATATATAAAAATTAAGTTTAGTAAGCATCAGATGCTTGACTCAGGGTGCAGTGGTAAACATGTGCAGCTTATTTGCAGGAAGCTTTGCATTCACATCCACTGGTGATACTTGTTGCAGTCACTACTTTCAGAAATGTAATGTACAGACTAAATGGCAGTTATGACAGACGGGATGCCTAGTGAGAGTTAACTGGGTTTTCTTCCATACAAATGTGGTGGTTACCACTGCAAGTCCTACTAAATAGAAATGCACATCAGCTGTTGGTAGTATCAAAGACCACATTGTAAGAGCAGCACATTTTATATGTGTTGTAGTTTCTACGCTCAAATTTTATGCACGTAGTAAAACTTGTGCATTTCGATGAGTTATCTAGCAAGAATCATAACTACTTTATAAAATACAGTTTTATCATAAAAGTGTTTTTGGAAAGTTCACGAAATAAGCATTTTATAAAATTTGTTAATTGAAACAATTTTCACTAATGGATGATGTGTTGTCAATTAAATTGACATTATTTTCATTTAAAAAAAAAGCATCCAAACTAGTGTGCTACTAGGGATTGCAATACCGGTATTTTGAGCCATTTGTGCAATTTTTTAATATCGGTTTCACAAGTTTAAATACCGTTTTTTCGGTATTTACAAGAAATTTAGAATTCTTATTTGTGAAAGAATTTTTATCTGTAAAATTCTTATTCTATAACAAATTCTTGTTCTTATTCTATTCTCCACAAACCTATCCACATTCAGAAGAATTCGGTACAGTTATCGAAGATTATGATGACACTAATGTCGATAGTGAAAAGGAATTGTCTCTTGAACAAAATTTAGAATTGGCGGTAACTAAAAAAATTTCAACAAACCAAAATACAATACAGAAATCAGTTATAACCAAAATAATCCGACGAAAAATAGATTTATTTGAAGAGGAATGATTTCGAGGTAAATACTTGGAAAAAGTATATCGCCCATTGCTGACAGTACCACCCACTAGCGTAGTTGCTGAAAGAGCGTTTTCGACAGCTGGTCATTTTTGCACAAAATTACTTTCCAAGCAATTACGTAGACAATTGATGCATTATGTTTTTTAAGATCACATTTGAAAAATTTGTAATAGTACCATAGACTGAATAGTGATATTTACACTTTTTTGAGATTTAAATAAATAAGATTTATAAGTTACAATTTTTTGTGATATTTACGTTCTCTAATAAAACTGGCAAATAAAACAAACAAAAAAAAAACCGCCTGTGTTTTCTTTCTTTCTCTGAAATTTCTACTACCGGTATTAAAACCGTTATTGAGATCTAAAAAATACCGAATACCGGTATTGAACTTTTGGTCCGATATTGAAATCCCTATGTGAGACTGTAAAAAGATTTTATTTCTTGATTTAATTATAAACATAACTCTTTTAATAAAATAATGGAAAGTAAAATAAATGCATCTTTATTTCTTCTCTAGGACCTACTCATCCCCACCACCACATTTGCTCGCTTGGGGCGAGGTGTGCTTGCAGAAGTGGCACCTGAAAAGAAATACCACTTCGCAGGTGCAGCCTTGAAGGTGCTCCAGCGAGCGATGGAGGACGTTGCAATCACTTCTCTTGCAGTAACATACGATTTTGCCAAACACAGGAACGGCGTAGAGCTAAAAAGAGAGGATTTTGTCGTTTTCCGCAAAATATATAAAGGCTCTTATCCGTATTTCGACTTTCAAACATAAAATTTTTTACATAAATTTTATTTCAATAATTAATTTTATTTTATTTCATTATTATTATTATTGCATAATTTTTTTTTCAATAATTAATTTTATTTTATTTCATTTCATTTCATTTTTTATTAATTTTATTTCTTTTTGAGTTTGAAAATAATAAGGCTATTTATATTTTTGTGAAAACATTTAAAAAAAATTTTATTTTAACTTTTTTTGTAAACTTTTTGTAATCTATTTTTTTTTTTTATGTGTTGTAATCTTTTAAAATCTAAATTATTTTTCTGGAGAGTCATTGCACAAAATTTTAATTAGCATTTGCTGTTCATTTTATTTAAATGCCACAACTTAAAACATAAAATAGATTTACCTCAATGCTGCAATAATATAGCTAAAAAAAGTGACATTTTATACTATTTTTTATTATTATTAAGTATTTTTTTTTTCAGTAATTCATTTTTTTTTTGCTACAATTTTATGCAATATTGACTATTTTGTGATGAAACTGTTAATCTACAACAAATTGATAATTATGCCTGTCAAGGAATTATGACACCACAGAATATTTAATTGAAGAATCTTTTCATGTTAGGATAAATAAAGGTAATTCTGTTATTTATTCTTTCTGGCGTTTTCTGTGTCTAGCTGCTGTAAATAATATTATGAATAACATGATGTTCAAGAATTTTTTTTTAAAATCTATGGTTTGCTGATATAATTTAAAAACACAATGAATTAATTTAATTTACATTCATTTGACTGGCAAGAAATGAGATTAGAAGGAAAATAATCACAGTAATTTTTAAAAGTAGCTTAAAAAAAAAAAACCACTGGATATTACATAAAATATTTTGGATATTTTTATTGAACACAAAATAATTTTAATATAATTTCTCTCGGATGTAATTGATATTTATATTAATGTATTGTATTTATATTAAATAGTGATATTTAACCCACTTTTACATCATATGATAAAATTCTTTAGTGGTAAATTTTTCTATGTTCTTTATTCTATTGAGATTAAAATTTGAATATGTAGATACAAATACAGGTGGGGGGGGGGGGGTTTTTCATATCTATCCTTCTTTTATGAAAATTTTAGGGATTCCCTGTTCTGTGTTCATTCAAAAGTGATAGTGAATCAAAGAAAATGCTTATTCTTTTCGTGTTGATTACTTCAGAAGCTAAATGGAAAAATCTATTACTTTTTAACAACTCAAATTCTGAGTTAATCTTTAAATTTCAATTAATCTCAAGAAGAGTAGTATATCAGGATATCAATATGAAATTCCTAAAGTCACCATTGCAATATTTAATTACTGATTATATAGTCAGAGAAAAACAGCCCATCATAATGAGAGGAAACCTCATTTAGATCTTAAGAACTATTGCAGTTATCTTACGGACCTATTTCATGTACTATTGCTATCGCTTTATATTCTGCTGCATACTATCTGTGGAATTTTTATTCCCTTCTAAATTATGATAAAAATTATCTTTATTTCTTTAATTCCCTTTCTAGAGTATTTTTTTAGACTGATTTCTTATAAATCCCGGGTAATTCATGTCTATTCTTTTGATATACTAATCAAGTAATGCTTTTATATCTAATCATAAAATACGTTTTAAAAGCTTATGCAAATTTAAAAAAAATATGCAAGTAATACACAATTCATTTTTTAATTACATTGATTCACTTTCTTAAATATATATCATAATACTAAGAAAGATTTTAAAATTTATAATAAAAACAGACATTTTTCTAATGATTTTTTATTTTTTAATTTAATAAAATAAAAATAAAAAAATGAAAATCTTGATCAGAAAGCAGTTAAGTACTAATATGCCCTTTTTATAAAGTTTTGCCGTTTTTATCGATTAATTTCCATTCCAATTTTCTTATCAATTGTTTCCTTTTATCCATTTTCATCTAGTAGTACATATAGACGCTTGATGTATGTCGCATTTCGTCTACTTCTGTAAAATTCTTGTTCCCTTCCATTTAATATTTAAAGGTAAATATATGATTCATTCGTACCATATGCCTGGCTCGGGGGAAGCTCTTGACGAGCGCGAGTAGCTGTCGATGATAGTTAAAGCAATAGCGGAATCCTTATGATGATGACAAGAGATCGAAGATCCCACATTTCTTTCATTGAAACATTGACATACATGTGATATTGTTGATGTAGATTATTCACATGCCTTTAACTTTTGGCATTTGATGCAGCATTTAGCATGGTTGCTTGAGAATTTCTTTTCTAGCGCTCTGGTCTTTGGTACCACAGGCTTTGAGAACCACACGTAACGTACACCAGGCAAAGCTATTGCAAAATCTCAATAAAAAGAGGGTCATTTTATCTTAAATGTCCATCCATAATAAAACTTCTATTTATACGGCAACATTATTTTCCAGTCAAGACTAAATTTAAAAAAAAACAAAAAAACTCGACAGTTTAAGGAACTTTAACTATAAGGAATGCAACTTTAAACCTTCTTGGACTAACTACTAATCTTAATAAAGCTGTTATCTTTATTGACTCCCAAACTGCAATCTTGGCAACTGTCTCTTTTATATCTAGTGTGATTGCTTCTTTATTGAAGAGGCTAAGATGAATCTGTCCAATGCAATTGCTTCTGGCTGGGAGATTGTTTTTCAGTGGATTCCCAGCCATTGAGGGGTGCCTGGAAATTAAAAGACCGACCTCTTGGCCAGTCACGATTTCTGAACACTTCTTCTTTCGAATTACCACAGACACGATTTCCTTTATCCTTCCATCCATTTAGTTCTGAGGTAAAGAAGAAAATAGACAGACCCTTAAAACAAACTTACAAACTACTTTCAACTGATAAAACGTGGAACATACTTGTTTCATCCCCCATCCCAATGGACTTGCCCTGAACAGTTTTTATTACAAATTTCCGAATATCTGCATTTTCTCAATAAACACTTGCACCGCATGGGTGTAGCTACTCATGATGTTTGTGCTCGTCGGGTGAAGCCACGTATTTTTTCCATTTGACAACATGCACTGCACTTGATTTTGTGACTTTTAATTCTGACAACTTTACCAAGGCCAAATTTTATTGGGCTGCTAGAGTTCTTACGGCCAATACCGTACAGTTTGACGTAGAAAAAAAAAGGAATTTTAATCTTTTTAAAATTTAAAGACACTTGCAATAAAAATAAATATGCATTATTTAGTTTTGAAATCACTATTATAAATAAATATAATGCTTAAAAAATAATTAATAACTATATTATCTTATTTGATATGTTAATTGTTCGTTTAATGTACTTAAAACAATTTGTTTGTAAACATTTTTATTTTTATATTTTGAAATTTTGTCGAAAGTAGTATTTTATATTTATAATTTTTTTGAATTATTTAAATAAATCCACACAAAAATTATTTAAACATATATTTTATGCTAAATTAATGCCTATGAAAGAAATTATCTGTACAAAAAAAAATGCCTCCGAATTTGATACTTTTAAAAACTATTACTTACAAGAAAAAAAAGTTTTCTAATTAAAAAAAAAAATCATTTTTTTACTTTGTACATTTTCTTTCGAAAAAAAAAATTGTTTTTAATAATTGAATAAGTAAACTAAAAAGTTCAAACGCAAATCGATTTTCCTAAAAGGATTCCATCAGAAATAAGTATAACTTTCGAAAATTTATTCCGAAATCAATAAACGTTTGAGGTCTTTGACAAGAAAATGACTCAAGTTGAGAGAAAAAAGACAATAAAATTTTTCTTTTCTTAGATATGTATTGTGCTAAAAAGTGGAAATCAAATTTTCTCTATTTCAGAAGAACATATCAGCTATCATAAAAATGAGGCCTTTTCCTACTTTTAAAACATTCGTGACATCCACAGAGTACAAAATAGTAAAAATATGATACGCAATGAAGCTGCCCTTTTAAGACATTATTTTTCTAAAAAGAAATTTTTTTAGAGGTTTTGTTTAAGTCAAAACATCAAGTCATAACCTTTTCATGCAATTTCTTGAAATAGTTTATTTTTGAAGAAATAAAACAATGTTAAATTTGAAGATACAAAACTATACCTAACCGGACTTTTTGGAACAGTATAATACCAGAAAAATATTCTTTTAATCATTTGATTGAAAAAAGAAATTATAATAATAATATTAAAATAATATTAATAAATAATAATATCAATAAATTATAATAATAATATTAATAAAAATAATATCAATAAATTATAATAATAATATAATTAATAAAATTTCAGTTTATATTGCAACATTATTTTCTGGCCAAGACATTAAAAAAAAGCAAAGAAACTTTAGAATTTAAGGAAAGTTGCTCACATTTATAAAGTGACGATTACAGATCATACGAATTTTTTTCTCTAATGCAGCCGGCAAACACACAGACAGTTAGTTGTCTTGGATGCCTTAAGGCAAGCGCTGTACCGACGTTACTCACTTAGCACTACCAAGGACGTACGTGTAGCTTGAAGATAAGATACGGAGGCGGTGTAACACTACCCCCGCAACTCTCTACGACCCTGTTAGACTAGGATCTACGGTTTAAAGTGGATTCCGAACTACCACAAATATCCATGGCACTGCCGGGACTCTAACCGGAAACCTGTGGTACCGAGCGCCATAGCGCTAGCCACTCGGCCATTCAGGTAGTCTTATGAAAACATAAAAATTTGAAAATTGAGAAAAGGAAATATAAAAATTTGAAATGCATATTTAATTACAGAAAAGTTAAAAATTCAACCATTATTAAAGTTAATAATTCAAGTGTTAATATCTGTAAAATATGGGACTGACACTCTATTAAAAATATGTGTACAATCGTTCAAAATACTGCAATCATAAAATGCAGCCAAGTTGTGTGAAATTCTAGTAATTTTACGCAGCATTTTTTCCGTTTAATGATGTTTGTTTTAAAAAAGAAATTTTCCTAAAACTGTGTTTCCCATTAAATACACGATAAAATAAATGATATTCAGTAGAATCCAAATATAGTGGCAAATGTCCTCGCAGAGTACATAAATTCTAAAATATTCTATTTCGTAGAACTGTAAATTTTTATTCTTCCGACATTTTATTTCGTAATAAATATGTAAACGTTCGATATTGTAAAGACAAGAATTCATGTTATGTTCTGAATGTTATGCCATTGAACAATACATATTTTATACAAGCATTATAACGAAAACTTCTCTAGCAGTAAGTACATGAAAAGATGTTCGGTATTTATCAGAATAATAAGACGGCAAAAGTCTGGAAAATTGTATTTCATAAAACAATAAATGCTTTATTCGTTCTAACATTCTATTTTTCAATAAACACAAACGTTCGATATTTCGTAATTATAAGATGTGTAGAACACATCCACATGTAGACCACATAATATATTTAGGAACATAATACTCCGCTGAACAATATATATATATATATATATATATATTTCATTTTTTCTAAAAATTTATTTTTTGATTTCCTCGGAGTCATTTTCTGTGATCATTCCCAAAATAAATTTTCTTCCCGGGATTATCATCGGCTTGTGTGGATTATGCAAATTGTGAAGTTCATAATTTTTTAAGTTTTGTACTTTCTGATTTGAATAGAACTGCCCCGGTTGGGTGTTTTATTTTTCAATACAAACTTGCTGAGTTTTTGAAACGTTTTCTTTTATGCTGCATTTACATGTATCCAGTGAGGTCTAATTTAATCCGAGGGACTCTAACAATGTGATGCAATTATTGCGGTATACTGTGTCCAAAAAATAAGACCAATTTTCAATTTAAAATTCCCGGGGCTTATGGATTTTCAATTTTTTTTTAAGTTGCTGGCCCTGTCCTTGACATCTGTGTGAAATTTCACGTCAAAATATTCATTGGTGCTTGAGTTACGCTTGACTTTGTGAGACGTTAAAACTGATTCCGGCGATTTTTGAAACGCCTGAATTCATTGAACTTGCATTCAATTTTGTTGGCGGAAACGTATAGAATGTTGCAAAAGGCATTCGGTGAGCATTCCTATATCAGAAAGAAAGGTTTCGAAGGGGTATAAACAGTTCAAAGAAGACAGAGAACGCGTTGAAGACGAAGAGCCCTCTCGTGGACACTCCACCTCAACCGACGAAGCTCACGTCCAAACAATTAAAGATTTGGTACTTGCGAACCGTCGATTGACAATTAGATACCTTGCTGATAATGTTGGAATTCTAAAATTCCCTTTTAAATTATGTTTTGACCCTCAAACATGTCAAATCTGGATTGGTACCGAAAACACTGAATGCGCCATCTCACAAAGCATTGACACTTCGTGAATTTTTCGCCAAAATTGAAACCCATATCGTTCCACAACCACCGTACTTACACCGTGCGACTCCTGGCTATTCCCTAAACTCAAAACACTACTTCGGGGACACCGTTTTGAGTAGATTGAAGAGATTCAATTTGAATCGGCGCTAGCGTTGAAGGCCATCCCTGCCGATGACTTTTTAGCATGCATTGAGGTTTGGAAAAGAAGTCGGCATAAGTGCATTGTGTCTGAAAGGGATTACTTTGAAGGCGATGAAATAAATTTGTAAAAATAAATAAAGAGCTTTTGAAAAAATTGTTCTTATTTTTTGGGCACAGCAGTATATATCATTTCATATCACATTATCAAAAAATTTATTTCCTGGTTTCTTTGGAGGCATTTTCGGTGATCATTCCCAAAGTATATTTCCTGCCCAGGATTATCATCGGCCTGTGTGGCTTATGCAAAATGTGAAGTTCACAATTTTTTAATTTATTTACTTTCTAATATGAATAGCATTGTCCCAATTGGGTGTTTCACTTTTCAATAGTAACTTGTTGAGTTTTTGAAACATTTTATTTTCTGTTATACTACTGCGCCCAAAACGTAAGACCAATTTTTTATTTTTTTCAAACACTCTTTATTTATTCTTCCACATTTATTTCTTCGCCTTCAAAGTCATCCCCTCCGGACACGATGCACTCCTGCCAAATTTTTGTTTCAATCCTCAATGCATGCTGAAAAGTCATCGGCAGGGATGGCCTTCAACGCCAGCGCCGATTCACGTTGAATCTCTTCAATCGACTCGAAACGGTGTCCCCGGAGTGGTCTTTTGAGATTAGGGAATATCCAGAAGTCGTACGGTGTGAATATGGTGATTGTGGAACAATATAGGTTTTAATTTTTGGCGCAAAAGTCACGAAGAATCAATGCAGTGTGAGCTGGCGCATTTTTGTCGAAAATGTTGCGAAGAATTAATGCAGTGTGAGCTGGCAATTGACATTGTGTCCGCGGTCAGGTGTTTCGGCACCAATCGAGATTTGATGCCCAGAATGGAATGGACCGATCCTTTTGAAATTCATCAAGGTCTCTAATTGAAAATTGTTGGTTTGCAAGTACCGTATCTTTAATTTTTTGGATGTGAGCTTCGTAGGTTGAGGTTGGTGGTCGACAAAGGGCTCTTCGTCTTCAACGCGTTCTCTGCCGTATTTGAACTGTTTATACCACTTGTAAACATTTCTTTCCTATATAGGAATGCTCATCGAATGCCTTCTGCAACATTCTGCACGTTTTCGCAAACAAAATTGAATACAAGTTCATTGCTCAATTAATTCAGGCATTTGAAAAATCGCCGGAATCAGTTTGAGCGTCTCACAAAGCCAAGCGTAACTCAAACACTAATGAATATTTGGACAATCTAAAAAAGAAAAAAAAAATTGAAATTCCATAAGCCTCGAAATTGAAAATGGGTCTTATATTTTGGACACAGTAGTATATTCATTTTGCTCCATTTGTTATTAAATGCATATGCACAATTAAAATGCTATTCTGTTGTTCTGATGCAGCTGGCAATGCAAAGACAGTTAATCTTTATGCTATAAACAATGGCTGCAACGTTGTTACTCAATTAACACTACTCAGGGAGCACATGTAGTTTGAAGATAGGCTACGGACGCGAGTAACACTATCCCCACAAGGCTCTACTATCCTATTAGACCGGGACCTACGGTTTAAAGTGAATTCCGAGCCACTACAAACATACATGGCACCGTCGGGACTAGAACCCGAAACCTGTGGTACCGAGCGCCAAAGCGCTAACCACTCGGCCATTTAGGCCCAATTTTTTTTTATGAGTCTTTTTATGTGGGTGGAAAAAAAACCTTCTTCTATTATCATTTAAAAATATAAGCACTATTTTGAACCACACTGTAGAGGGATGAACTGGATTTATTTTTGAAAATGATGAATTTTGTGCTATCTTTAATTATTTCGAATAAAATTTTTGTTGTTTTAATCCCACATGAAATAAATTTGTTAAATTTTGGAAAGAAAAATACCGATTTATGTATTAACATAATCATTCTTAAATAATATTAAAAACAAACCTTAATTCATAAAACGAACCTAAATTCTTAAACAATTCTTTATAACAATCTCTTTTACAATAAATATATACAAACCTTCGATATTCAGAAGTCATAAAATGATGCATAACATATGGAATTCCAGCAGTATTTAGAAACAATAAATTTCATGGAACAATAAATATTTTAGGGAAGCACTCTTCAAAAATATTATTTCTCAATATATTTATGCAAACATTCGATAGTATATAGCAGATGACGACAGAAGGTATTGAATTCCAACCATTTTGAAGGACATTATATAGGACTTGGGAAAAAATTGACATTTTATATTACGCATTTTTTCTTACATTCGATGTATAGAAAACATTACATTTCGTGGAACAATAGATGTTTTATATAAGCTTTCTTTCTAATAATTTCTTTCCCAATAACTGTAGTATTAGTTCAGTATTCAGTTGAAAAATAATGCGATGGCATGATGTTTGATTCTGTATCATTTTTTCCTGAAAAATTATTTGATACAATAAATCTTTTATTCTTCCCAACATTTTATTTAACAATCAATTTATGCAATTTTCGATATACTGTAGAAGATGGCATGGCTATGCATAAAATGAACACTCTCCGAGAGATTTATCTCTGCTCGTTCCATTCTCACCAGCAAACATAAAATAAACTGCGCAATCCGAAAGAAGACGATCACTTCCATCGAGTGAAGACATGAAATCCTCTTTTCTTCAACTCAGAGATGTTATTGGAATGCTTCAGAAGATGTGCATTTCTGTCCAACAATTGCATATTTGGAACCCTTTCGATCCAGTGCCTCCGCGCAGTGCATCACGCGTAGTAAGATCTCATCTACATCTGACGGATAAAGAAAGAACATCGGATAAAGCGATAGTTCAGATTGCTTTCTGTGTGGGAGGGTGCACTGCGCTGTGAATCCTGACGATATTTGAAAGGAAAATTATTCCTGTTTATTGAAAGGGGGTTGAAAGAGAATATCCCATTCCATGCATTTTGGAACATCAGAAAGGAGTTCTGCCGCTATTTGACATTGTAGGGTATTCAATTTTCGGGTTTCGGTATTGATTCTTATGTGTCTTGTTACGTTTACGCACTCTCTGGAAATGATCAATAGTAAATTACTTTTAAAAATTTAAGAATTTTAAATTAATTAATTTACTTTTAAAAATAAGAGATAAATAAATGGTTATGGATCCTGCGTTGCTTTTATTCATAAGAAAAGTGTTGTTTTTTAAGTTTATTTTCGTGTATATTATAACAATATTCAAAATTTTAAATTGTATTTATTTCCCTTATTCTTCTAGCCAACTTTGCGACCTGGTGGTCAAATAGACCTTTGATACCTCAGGCTTCAGGATCGAATATTGGAGGTGGCATGGATGTTCGTGAGTGGGTCGGAATCCATTTTTAAATGTAGGTCTCGGTCTGTGTAGCGCTCCTACAAACCAAACAAAACCTTGCCTACTGGAATTGTTTCTTCTATCTTTATTTACTAAGCTTTATATAGAGCTATAAAATTTATTTTTAATTAAAATATTACTGTTTTTATTTGTATTGTTTGAACCCTTTTTAAATGTTACAAATATATTTTCAATTTTAAATCACAATTTTAAATGACTAAATAATGACGACTTAAATGACGATAATTTTTTATGACGACTAAATGATGGTACTAAAATATATTTATCTCTTTATATACAGCAAGAAAAATGCGTTTTTGTTTCGTAGAACAGGAATTCAATTAATTTTCAAAACATAATTCTCAAACTGTTAGTCTAATTTATTTTTTTTCTGATTTTATTTTTATAATAATAATTTTATTAAATAAATGAAACTTAGAACAATAAAGAAATTTCTTAAAGCTTTGAATGATGGAAAACAAAAACAGCTTTTTCAGTGTTAAACATTTTTCTGTCAAATACCTTTCCCAGCCAACACTGCGAGACTTCCTGCCGAACAGTTGTTATCTTATTGAGCCTTAGTGATACTTAAAATGAGAATTTCTCTGCAAGATTCGTCCCTGCAAGTTCAATTCTCACCAGTGAACAGGACGAAAAAGAAGACCATCATTTCCATGGCGTATGAGAAGTAAAATCCTCTTTTCAGCTCAGAGATGTTATTGGAAAGCTTGGGATGGTGCGCATTTCTGCCAAAAATCGCATATTGGAACCCTTTCCAATCCAGTACCTCCGCGCAGTTCATCATACGTGTAAGATCTCCTCGACATGTGATGGATAAAGAAGAACATCGGATAAAGTGATATTTCAGATTGCTTTCTGTGTAGGGAAGGTGCATTGCGCCGTGAATCCTAACGATATTTGAAAGGAAAGTTGTTCCTGTTTATTTAAAGGGGTTGGGAGAGAATATCCGATTCCATGCATTTTTAAACATCAGAAGGGAGTGAAAATGTTCTGCAGTTATTTGGCATTGCAGGGTATTCGATTTTCACCGTTTTTGATTTTTTTCTCCTATAATTGGTGTTATTATTGTTATATATTGGTGCTATCTTCGAAATGTGTAATAGTAAATCCAGTTGACTTTTACACAACTATTTATGAAATTTTATTAAAATTTTCTCGGATTTGGTATTGTTTCTTTAAGCAAACTGTCTGGAACTATGTAATAGTAACTTATTTCACTTTTAAAATTAAAAGACGTTTCAATGGCTATTGATCCTTCGATTTTTTATTGATAAGAAAAGTTTTTTAAAGTTTATTTTCTTGTATATTATATTATAATATAAGAATATCAAAATTTGAAATAGTATTTATTTCCTTTCATCTCCTTGCCTACTGCAATTGTTTCTTCTATCTTTATTGACTAAGATTTATTGAGAGCTGTGAAAGGTATTCTTTAAAAAGAATGTTAAAGTGTTTATTGATTGTATTTTTTGAACCATTTTAAAATGTTGCAAATATATTTGTTTCAATTTTAAAGCCCAATTTGAAAATAGTTTATACGGTGACTAAATGATGATACTAAAATATAGTTATATCTTTATATAAAGCAAATTATTTCTTTATATATTTATTTTGCAAAACAGGAATTCAATTTGTTTTTAAAACATAATTTCCAATTTTTTTTTCTAATTTTATTTTATATAATAATAATTTTATTAAATAAATAAAACATAGAACAATAAAGAAATTTCTTAAAGCTTAGAATCACGGAAACAAAAACAGCTTTTTCAGTGTTAAGCAATTTTTCTTTCGAATACATTTCCTTGCAAACAGCACGAAACTTCCTGCTGAACCTATTGAGTCTTAGCGATGCTTGAAATGAAAACTCTCTCCCCGCAAGATTTATCTCTGCACGTTTAATTCTCACCCGTAAAAAGGATGGCTGCGCAACCCAAAAGAAGACCCTCACTTGCATCTAGAGAAGACGCGAGATCCTCTTTTCTTCAGCTCAGAGATGCTATTGAGATGCTTGGAAGGCGCTCATTTTTACCAACAATTGCATATTGGAACCCTTTCTGATCCAGTACCTCCGCAGAGTGCCTCACACGTAGTAAGATCTTGTCTACATGTGATGGATAAAGAGGAACATCGGATAAAGTGATAGTTGAGATT
>BPLQ01011321.1:25297-45857 GCA_021605075.1 Caerostris darwini | reverse complement strand
GCTCATTTCTACCAACAATTGCATATTGGAACCCTTTCCGATCCGCTACCTCCGCGCAATGCATTACACGTAGTAAGATCTTATGTACATTTGATGGATAAAGAAAGAACATCGGATAAAGGGATAGTTCAGATTGTTTTCTGCGTAGGAGGGAGGCGTTTGGGAGGGTGCACTGGAAAGGAAAATCGTTCCTGTTTATTTAAAGGGGTCGGGAGAATATCCGATTCCATGAATTTTTAAACATCAGAAGGGAGTTCTGCCGCTATTTGACATTGCAGGGTATTCGATTTTCACCGTTTTTGATTTTTTTTTCTATAATTGAACACTGTTGAACATTTTCTACTTTTTATACACTATCCTGAAATGTGCAATAGTAAACACAATTTACTATTACATATTTATTTACGCAACTTCATTCCAATTTTCTCGGTTTTGGTACTGTTTCTTTAAGCACAATGTTTGGAAATGTGTAACAGTAGATCTATTTTACTTTTAAAAATTAAAGATGATTCAATGTCGATGTTTTTATTGATAAGAAAAGTTTTTTAATGTCTACTTTCTTAATTTGAAATAGTATTTATTCACTTTACTCTCCTTGCCTACTGCAATTGTTTCTTCTATCTTTATTTACTAAAATTTATTTGGAGCTGTAAATTTCCTTCTTTAATAAAGCTATTAAAGTGTTTATTTGTATTTTTTGAACCATTTTTAAATGTTGCAAATATATTTATTTCAGTTTTAAAGCCCAATTTGAAAATAGTTTATAGGGTGACTAAATGATGATACAAAAATATAGTTATTTCTTTATATGAAGAAAGAAATGTGTGTTTTCATTTCGTAAAACAGGAATTCAATTAGTTTTCAAAAAATAATTCTCAAACTGTTAGTCTAATTTTTTTTTTCTAATTTTATTTTTATAATAATAATAAATTTTTTTCTAAATAAATAAAACATATATCAATTAAGAAATTCCCTCATGCTTAGAATCATGAAAAGAAAACAGCTTTTTCAGTGTTGAGCGTTTTTTTTCTTTCAAATACATTTCCCAGAAAACACCGCGAAACTTCCTGGTGAACAGTCATATCTTACTGAGTCTTAGGAGAAGGCTTAAAATGAAAAGATTTATCTCTGCATGTTCAATTCTTACCCTTTAAACAGGAGGCTGCACAATCCCAAAAGAAAACCATCACTTCCATCGAGAAGACGTGGAATTCTCTTTTCTTTCATTTCTGATCGATACAACCAGGAGCAGTGACAGAACAAACCATCGGATCTCTACAGAAACAAAGCAATCCACGGAGTCGCCTTTCTGTCATAATAAAATTAATAATTAAGAAATATAAATTAATTAATAAGAAAAATGTTGATGCTAATTCATAGATTATTAATGAATACAGCTGTCAAGTTATGGCATTTTAGTAGTTTGTTTTTCTTTTCTGAAGCTATAAAAAGCATTATTTATTTCACACTTTTTACTTTTTCTTTAGCAAAGGATTAAATGTCTTTTGCCTGATTTGCATATTATTTGGAATACCTACCCATTTAAAACTCATTATTTTGAGTTATAGAGCACTGAATGTATCATGTCTGAATGTCCAGATTTTTTTTGCTTTTCTACATTGTCTTAGAAACCAAAGAGATTTCTTAGCTTGGAGGTAATTTCTTGGGTTTCCTATCAATTTTTTATGCTAGCTTTTAACTTACTTTTATTATTTTATTTTAATTTTTTATTTTCATTCCGCCTATTTCCCTCCCCCTACCATGCATTTTGTTTTCTATGTAAATATTTTGTAATTATTATTTGCTTTTCTAAATCTCTTATATTAATCCTTTATAAATGTTTTTTTTAATTATCAAAACATCCTTTTGATGAATCGTAATTTTTTGGTTTGTCGCTCTACAGTCATCTTGCACACAAGAGAGCTAAACAGAACGCTTAATTTTGTGAATCATATATTTTTAAAATGTTGAAAAATAAAATAATTAAATTATAGTATAATAATATCTAATTATTATTATAGAAATTATTATAAATAACTAGTTTAAAATTATAAATGGATCTCATCTACCAGATATAATTTTATGAATACCCATTTCTCATCCATACAACCACAAGCTATGACAGAACAAGTCCCCAGATCTCTACAGAAGCAAAACAAAGTTGCCTTACTGCCATGCCCGTTGAAAAATGTCGAATCCCGTATTAGGGAGTATTGTGTCCGCGTCATTTCTTGACTCGCAGCAGACTTTATTACTAGCCTCGCAATCCGCTTACTGCAATCGTTAATCACCCTGCTTTCCGATAATGCCCGCTGATAGCGGTTGTTCGTGGGTGGATCAATTCATCCTCTGCAGACGGAGATTCGGTGTTTCTATGTCAGATATTTTGCTGAGTATTTTGAGTCGTGTTACTGTATATTTACTACGAAATCAATGCTATAAATATAGGTCGTTATGCAAAAAAGATGGTGGACTGTTTTTCTATAGAAAAACAATTCTACGTGATTCCAAGCACTTTTTTTTCAATTCATTCTATTAGCTAACACTCTCCTTATATATATCCTGTTCAAATTTTCAATCGGTCATAAAATACTTTTGATTCATCCACTCCAGTTCAAATACATTTTTTTTTGAACTTGTAGTGGATGACATTAATGCAGTTTTTTCAAATATTAATTCAGTAATTAAACTTAATTAATTAATTATATTTTTTTTTAGATTTAAGTTGCATGTATCTACCGATAGAAGGCGAAATATAAACATAAAAAAAAATGAATGAAAATTATTTATAATGGACTTTCTGCAATAGAGTGAAAAAAAAGTAGGAATTGACTTAAATTTTTTTTGTTTATATAGCTTGTTATCTTTTATTAAAGTAATTGCAAAAAGTTTCTAAAGAATAATAAGTTTGCTTTACCCTACGGAACTAAATTTTATTAAATACGGAATTAAATTATTTTATTTTTGCGTAAAATCAAGCAAGAACATCTCCATTGCATTAAAATATTTTCGAATCCTGGCTGCCCCCTATGCGGTTCAACAGACCCAATGAACAGAGACCACCTCCAACGATGCGCGGTACTTGACGGCGACTCGGAGACAGCGCTTTACTGGCGTGCGAGAGAACTCTTAAGGCAATGACTTCGGTCATCTGTGCATTTTCTGGACATTTATTCTTTTGTATTTTTTTCGCTTGTTATATTTGTTATTATTACTATTTTTATTCTTCTTGTACTTGCCTTGCCGTTGGAAATAAAAAAAAAATGATTAATGTACATCTGTACACTTACATTTTTAGCAAAATGCAGCCTAAATATGCATTTTTTCTTTTGATTAACACTTTTATTTATTTATTTTTTTGTTCTGTTTTTTTATGTTAACTTTATAAGTTACTTCTATTATTTTATTTTAGTAAATTTTTTTTCTCGTTCCACCTGTGTTCCTCCCTCTCTCATAGATTTTGTATTTGTAAATATTTGCTTTTATAAATCTCTTATATGTATATCGTGCACCGATAGATTGTCAATACTTACATTAAAAAAACTAATCCTTCGTAAAAGTTTTTTTTTATTAGCAAAACATCATTTGATGAATCGCCATTTTGTTTTTTGGTTTGGTTTGTCGCTTTACGATTATCTCGTGCACACGAGAACTAAACATACCGCTTAATTTTTTGAAGCACATTTTAAAATGTTGAAAATAAAATAAACAAATAAAATTATAATTAATTAAATTACAGTATAATAATAATATATAATAATAATTATTATAATTATCAAAATTAGTATTAATAAATAATTTAAAATTATAAATTAATTTTATCTACCAGATATAATTTTATGAATACCCATTTCTCATCCATACAACCAGGAGCGATGACAGACCAAGTCATCGGATCTCTACAGAAGCAAAACAAAGTCGCCTTTCTGTCATCGGCGTTGAAAAATGTCGAATCCCCGTATTAGGGAGTATTGTGTCTTGACTCGCCACAGACTTTATTAATAGCCTCCCAACCCGCTTACTGCAATCGTTAATCACCCTGCTTTCCGATAATGCTCGCTGATAGCAGTTGTTGGTGGGTGCAACACGAATGAGATCAATTCATTCTCTACATGGAGATTCGGCGTTCCTGCGTTATATATTTTGCTGCGTGTTTTGAGTCGTGTTTATTTTGTTATAAATACAGGTCATTATGTAAACAAGTTATATAAAAAAAAATTTTAAAGTCAATTCCTACTTTTTTTTCATTATATTACAGAAAGTCCTTTATAACTAATTTAATCAATTTTTTTTAAGTTTATCTGGCACCATCTATGGGTAGATATATATACAACTTAAATCAAAAATTAATTAACTAATTAAATTTAATTCCTGAAAGAATATTTTCAAAAACTGTATTAACATCCAGTGTCGTCCAGAACAAGTTCAAAAAAATGTATTTGAACTTGAGTGGATGAATAAAAAGTATTTCATGAACGATTGAAAGTGTGAACAAAATAGCGTGTCAGCTAATAGAAGGAATTGAAAAATAATTCTTAAACGATTCCAAGCCCATTTTAATCCTTTATTAAAGTAACTGTAAAAAGTTTCTAAATAATAATAATAAATTTGCTTTACCCGATATTTACGGAATTAAATTGACGCACAGTATCACTAACATTTGAGGCCTTTATCAAGTTTGGAGCTTGATGGCTGAGTGGCTAGCGTTCTGGCGATCGCTACCACAGGTTTTGGATTCGAATTCCGGAGGTGGCATGGATGTTTGTAGTAGTTTGGAATCCACTTCTCACCCACGTCATTCCCAGATTGTAAAGGGACAACTCGGCTCTAGGCACAGTGATGTGGTGTGGTGGTAGTAGTGTTTATCAAATGTGTTGCCAATGTCATCCATTCGGCTGTATAATCTCTCTTTGACTTGTTCATATATTTACAGAACAAGGCCATTTTACATAATGAATTAGATAAATTAAATAATACAATCAATTATAAGAACTACTAAATAATCAAAACAAAATTTATATTCATATGGAATTTAATTTCAGAGTCTATTTAATTAATATTATTATCATTTGAGAATAGTCATGTAGAGAATATATGTAAATATTTAAAATGAATTCAATTTGGCGAAGAACAAGTCTGTGTAGAGCACTCGGATGTGTCAAGATTGGGTCTTTAATCTATATTCATGAGAGCGAAGGGTGTTTATGCCTTCATATAAATTGGTTGCCAGGGGCAACGAGAAAATTAAGTCCTCTAGGTGGTTATCTCTTGCACATCGGCGTTATCTCTGATTTCGCACGCCGATGAGTAAATATACTTAGCGAAACTTTTTCCAGTTTTACGAGACTTAATATTAATCCATTTTATGGTTCGATTTCTTAAAAAAAAATGCGAATATTCTCTTTTTATGATTTTTGATTTTCATTTAGAACTTGTTGTTTGTCCAAATGTCGGGTAGACAGACATGCAGCAGATTCAGCATTGCGAAGGATACACCATTAAGTATCGTATCTACATTTTTACACCAGACAATGAATTAAAAATGGGGTATTCAGTTTTGAATAATCATGTGAACAATTCAGGGAGAACATCTGAGTGAGGTGGGAGGGGGTGACATCTTTTTTCTGCAGCACAATGGAAGAATTTCTCAGCCTAAAGAGGCCTGATGGCACATTGGCTATAGCTTTGGCACTCGGTATCACAGATTTCAGGTTCGAGTCCCGGCGAGGACAGGGATATGTGTAGTGGCTCGGAATCCACTTTAAACCGTAGGTCCCAGTCTCATAGGATCGTAGAACTTTGTGGGAGTAGTGTTACTCGCGTACGTAGCATATCTTCAAACTACACGTGCCTCCTGGGTAGTACTAAATGAGTAACAACGGCGCAGTCCTTGCTTGCGGCATAAAAATTAATTGCCTCTGTATTATCATCTTCATTAGAACAACAACTTTCAAAAGCCAAGTCATATATCTGATCAAGAATGTAGAATCAAATAAAACCTTTCCGATTCCTCGCTCTTTATAGTAGTTTTATGAATCCCGAATGGATTTAGAAAATATGTGAAATTAATTTAAGGACTTACTGAACTCATATATATAAAAAAAAAAATTTGAATTAACAAAGTATTTTTACAATTTTAAAAAGGTAGTATTTGTACTCACTTAAAAGATATCCGAGTATTTTAAATTTCTTACAAAAAAAAAATATATGACTTATTAAAATCACAATACTGAAACTCAGATAGCAAAATATCAATTTCCAAGTTGAAGAATATTGTACATCCACTTTAAAAAGTAGGTCCCGGTCCTAATAGGATCGTAGAGCGTTGCGGGGGCATTGTTACTCCGCGTCCGTGGCTTATCTCCAAGTTACACGCGCCCCCTGGGTAATGCAAAGTGAGTAACGTTTGTGCAGAGCTTGCCTTAAGGCACTAAGACCAAGTGTCTAAGTGTTTGCCGTCTGCATTAGAAGAATATATATATATATATTATATGGTGACGGCCTGAACTATTGTTTATTAAACATACGAAATTCTTATATAAATTCTCTTATTTATAATTTGATGTTTTACAAATATATATTTTCAAATGAATATAAAAGTTAACTCTAATTTAAATATTTTTTTTTCTGTTATAATGCAACTGGCAAACACTTAGACAATTGCCTTGAATGCCTTAAGGCAAGCGCTGCACCGACGTTACTCACTTAACACTACCCAACAGGTGTGTGAAGCTGGAAGATAAGCTACGGATGCGGAGTAACAACACCCCCGCAACGCTCTACGATCATGCTAGACCATGACCTACGGTTTAGAGTGGATTCCGAACCACTACAAACATCCATAGCACCACCGGGACTCAAACCCAAAACCTGTGGTACCGAAGCCAGAGCGCTAGCTACTCGGCCCAACAGGCCTCTAGAGAAATAAGGTTTTTTATTAATTTTGGACGATCGTATTTTTTTACTCTTTTATTTTTTTTTAGAAATAAATTTTCTTTTCAATGGCAGATCTATTACCAATGCAATAAAAAAAATAATGAAATTATGTCACATTTTTTTTTTAACTAACGAAATGAAAACTGAATTCTGAGAATGCATTTTTTGTCAAAAACGTAAAATCAGAACTGGAATTAAAAAAAAAAAAAAAAAAAAAGAACATATCAGCCTTTTTCATTTTTTTTCCCTACTATTTTTCCTGAAAAGGGAAAAACTGAGATTGTATCTGATGAATGATAAAAGATCTTTCTAAAATGGAATTTTCCCTTCAACACAAAATCACAAAACCGCGCCGATTTAGTCTGTCAAATATTTGGCTTTGAAAATCATGCAGCTGCCTTTGGGTGGATGACATAAGTCTTAAGGGAGTAAAAAAAAAACCTTTTTTTCTCTAACTTTTTCTTTAAATTTCTGATTCGTATTCAACATTAGAAAAAAAAATTGTCATCGTAAGCTCGTGAACGCCTGCACATTTCTGGATATAAAACGCAAATAAATGTTAAAAAATGTACATATATTTGTTTCTGTTAGTTTGCAAGTTCTATTTCAAGAACGCAGAGAAAGCCAAATGAAAAATGCATAGGTTAGATAACAGTCTGTTCGTCAGCAAAATTTATTTATATATTATTGGGGGACAGCCTGAAGCATTGCTTATTACACATACGAAATTCTTATATAAATTCTCTTATTTATAATTTGAAGTTTGAAAAATATATATTTTCAAATGAATACAAAAGTTAACTCTAATTTAAATATATAAGAAATATACAAAGGTGCATCAAATATAAAACTGGCTTACTTAATAGCAAATGATTTTATATGGGGCATGATAGCCGAGTGACTAGTGCTATAGCACATGGTGCCATGGATGTTTGTAATGGCTCGGAATCCACTTTGAACTGTAGGTCCCGGTCTAAAATGACCGTTGAGCTTCGGGTTACCCCGTAAAAAGAAAACATCTTCTCTCTCGAAATCTGCCTGTAGGCAGATGGCCTTGGCCCACTATGGGGTTGATGCGACCAGATAATGATAAAATTATTTTATGATTGGGTATCATAAGGTAAAATTTTTTTCTTTCTAATGCAGACGACAAACACTTAGTCTTAGTGCCTTAAGGCAAGCTCTGCTCAAATGTTACTCACTTTGCATTACCCAGGGGGCGCGTGTAACTTGGAGATAAGCCACGGACGCGGAGTAACAATGCCCCCGCAACGCTCTACGATTCTATTAGTACCGGGACCTACTTTTTAAAGTGGATTCCGAACCACTACAAACACCCATAGCACCGCCGGGACTCGAACCCGAAACCTGTAGTACCGAGCGCCAGAGCGCTAGCCACTCGACCATTCAGGCCCCCATATGGTAACATATGACGGTGATAAAATTAATATCATGAATTACTTAGCGACGCAGGAATTAGCGATGAATTACGCAGCAAATAAATTGAACTAATTAAAGCGACAGAAAACCTTCAGAACCAGTTTAACTTAAGTGTTTGTTCATCATGTCCATTGAAATATCATTCACGATACGGCTAGAAAAAGAAAGAAGGGTTTAAAAAGCGACTAGATAAGTTATGGAAACCTTCAGGAAAATAAGTCACATTTTGAAAAATCGCTGTCAGATGCAGAGGTGGGAAATCGCGGTCAGGAAGTGGCGCATTTTATAAGTAGATGAAAATCGGCTTACAAATCGCTTTTATAAAAATATTCTTCGTTTTTTCTAAGAATTTATTTTAAAATTGAATGCCTAAAAAGCCTTTAGACTGCATTGTTCAGTAATATAATTACTAGCAAAGACGCTAACCGCTTTAGGAGCAATCCAAGTCACTGCTGAGAGACATTTTTTGACACTGAGGACACACAGACGTTACTCACTTTGCATGACCCAGGGGCCGCAGGTAACTTGAAGATAAGCCACGGACGCAGAATAACAATGCCACCCGCAACGCTCTACGGTCCTATTAGACCGGGACCTACGGTTTAAAGTGGATTCCGAACCACTAAAACATCCATGGCCCCCTCCGGGACTCGAACCCGAAACCTGTGGTACCGAGCGCCAGAGCTAGCCACTCTGCCATTTAGGCCCCTCACCATATAATATACAAATAAATTTTAAAGTTTGCTTACGAAGAAACTGTTTCCTAACCTATGCATTTTTCATTTGTTTTCCTTACATTCTTAAAATAGAGCTTGCAAAAAAATATATGTACGTTTTTTAACATTTATTTATGTTCTATATCGAAAAATATAGAAGCATTCACGAGCTTATGATGACAATTTTTTTCTTCTAATGTTGAATACGAATAAGAAATTTAAAGAACAAGTTAGAGAAGAAAGTTTTTTTTTACTTGTTTAAAACTTATGTCATCTACCCAAAGGCAGCTGCATGTTTTTTCAAAATCAAATATCTGACAGACATAATCGGTGCGGTTTTGTGATTTTGTGTTGAAGGCAAAATTCCATTTTAGAGAGATCTTTTATCATTCATCAGATACGATCTCAGTTTTTCCCTCTTCAGGAAAAATAGTAGGGAAAAAAATGAAACAGGCTGAAATATTCCCTTTTTGTTAAATTCCAGTTCTGATTTTTACATTTTTGACAAAAATGCATTCTCAGAATTCAGTTTTCATTTCTTTAGTTATAAAAAAATGTGACATAATTTTTTTTTTATTGCTCGAAAAAAAATTGACTTAAACTGTTCTGGCGGCTGAAATAGATCTGGAATTGGAAATCAAATTTATTTCTAGAATAAAAGAGTAGAAAATTATCATCGTCCAAAATTAATAAAAAACATTATTTTTCTAGCTACTTGACATTCAAGGCGATAATTTCCATAAGAACATCTATATGTTTTTTCTGTTGAACTGATATTTTTCAAATTATTTAACTTAGGTAGAATGGTAATTTATTTTTAATGTATTGGGACAATGTTTAGGAAAGGTTTAAATGTACTGTAAAATTTGAAGTGAATTAAGAAGGAAGGAAGGAAGTGAATTAGGATTGAAGTCAGAACTTTTGACCATAGTTTCAAAAAATTTTTAACTGAAAATAAATGAAATTGATTTAAATCAGTGTATTTGATACTTTTGTCGTTTATTTAAGAATTGTTTATGAATTTAGGTGAAAATCTTCTGAAAATCTTAAAAAAAGTTTAAAGCATAATTGTTTTTGTCAATTGTCATGTTCGGTAATAAAATTAACATTTTTTAATAAATAATATTTTATTTAACAACTATATACGTTAATTAAAAAAACATAGTACTATTGTATATATATATATATATAGATAGATAGGCTATCCTACCAAAAGAATGCATTGTAGAAAATTACATATCGCGAATATATTCGACATGTCCCAATATATGTGCTTACTAATTTCTATGGATAATGTTTTAATGGTATATAAGATGAAATGCTGTAGCACCATCTGGTGGCAAGTAACAATATAGTAGATAGCGCGAACCTATTTTCCATATTCGAACACATATTATTATCAATTTTCATAGAGATTGGTTGAACTGTAAAGAAGGTGGTAGCGACTTACTATAAAGCGACTTATTTACCATCTGGTAGCGACTTACAGCAAAGATAGCACAAAGACTTTCTCCATGTTTCCTCAAGCACACACAAAAAATTTCATCAAAATCGGTCCAGCCGTTTAGGAGGTGTTCAGTGACAATCCCATGTACGGAAGAATTATATATACACTCAAGAGCCAAAACATTATGACCACCGCTACATTTTGCAGTGAACTCGCCTGGATGACGTGGAAGACACGTGATCAGGTGGAAGTGGTATTAAGTGGTGGTATTAATCCATGTCAAGGCGGGTTGAAGCTGTGTTGCGCGTCAAAGGTGGGCCAACTCGTTATTGACAGGTGGTCATAATGTTTTGGCTCTTGAATATATATATATATATATAATTTTAATGAATGCTATATGAATGCTAATGAATATAATATATGCTTAATAATGAAAGTTTAAATAAATATCATTCTTTCATTTTCAGCTGTTTTGAAGGAGACATTTTACTGACAATAAATGAAGCCATTTTTTTTTATGCATTGGTTGATCTCATATTCTACTTGTGAATTCTATTAGTTGGTAATTATAGAAGTCTTTGTACTACGGGTTAACTGCATCATATTTTGCATGGGAGAAGACATCGAAAGTTTTATCTGGAAAATTATCCGAGTTAGAAGCACATACAGTGATATGAGACACTGTACCAATCGTCGTCGAGTCTGCTCATTTCTGAAAGCAGTAACTTCAACGCTCGCTACCAGTTGATTCATGTTTCAGCTGTCGTGCACACTATCTGTATACTACTGTGTCCAAAAAGTAAGACTCATTTTCAATTTTATGGAATTTCAATTTTTTTTTTCTTTTTTAGGTTGCTGGCACTGTCCTTGACATTTGTGTGAAATTTAGAGTCAAAATATTCATTAGTGTTTGAGTTACGCTTGGCTTTGTGAGACGCTAAAACTGATTCCGGCGATTTTTGAAATGTCTCAATTAATTGAGAAAGTAATTTGCATTCAATTTAGTTTGCGGAAACGTATAGAATGGTGCAGAAAGAATTCGATGAGCATTCCTGTATCGGAAAGAAATGTTTGCAAGTGGTATAAAGAGTTCAAAGAAGGCAGGCAACGCATTGGAGACTAAGAGCCCTCTGATAGACCCTCCACCTCAACCGACGAAGCTCACGGCCCAAAAATTAAAGATTGGGTGCTTGCAAATAATCGATTTACCGTGAGACTTCTGGCTATTCCCTAAATTGAAAAGACCCTTCTGGGAACACCGTCGATTGAAGGGATTCAACTTGAATCGCCGCGCACTTTGAGTCCATCCCTGCCGATGATTTTTAAGCATGCACTGAGGATTCGAAAAAACGTTGACATAAGTACATTGTGTCCGGAGGGGGATTACTTTTAAGTTGATGAAATAAATTTGGAAGTCTTACTTTTCATGCATAGTAGTATATAGCCAATAGGGCATAAGACATGTAACGAATTAAAAAAAAATTTTCTTGACTTTAAATCTTTCATCATGTATTTTCTTTTGTAACAACCACCTGTATTGTACTTGTTAAGCCATTTTATTTTATTGAGCTTGGCAACTATGTTATTGCAAGCATTCTTCAATATTTATCGAATATTGTTTTCAATGCTCGTGGTTATTTACCGAACCAATTTGTGGCAGGAATCTTCTATTTTAACAAGAAGCCAACAAATGGACGATTACTGGAATCGGATATCAATAGTACTGGGAGGGAAATCAATACCAAGGGTTCAAATAAAAAGAAAAAGAACCCTCCAAATCAAAAGAAATGCAAAGTGGTCACAAAGGTAATCCTGTTTTTAGAAGAAAAATCTAAATTGCAGCCTCAGGTAGATTTTCGTGGCATCGATTGCATTTTGCAACAAAAAATATCAATAAAAATGGGAATCTTAACCAACCCTCAAAATAATTTTGTTTTAAATTTTCTATACCATTAGCTATTGTAAGTGTAAAGTAGAAAAATTGTAGTATAATATATATTACTTTAGTAATTCCTCTTATTTTAACAACCTCGTGATTTCTTTTATGTTTCAGGAATTAATAAATTTTGACAGCGTGGATTTATTTACATATTTTGTGTGTTATTTATCATCACTTGAAGTAACTCGAGTGCTGTTGACTTTTACTCTGTTCTAGCCTGTTTTTAAATTTTGTTTCATTAGGACATACCACTCATACTACTTTGGAACACATAGTTTACCATTTACTTGCCACTTTGGAACACATAGCTTACCAATTAGTGAAAAAAACTGAAGCAGCCACAATTTGCATAATATATATATATACAGGTGATTATAATTCCGCATTATACATAATAAATTAATATAATACTTTCCGCAGTATATTAGTTTATTATGTTAAATTAAATGTTAATATTAACCCTGTATATATATATATATAATATAATACATACAAATGTAAATATACGTACAGAGTGATTGTAATTAAAGTACGAAGTGAATTCGGCTGACAGTGATAATTTGAATCGAAATGACAACGTATTTGGCATGAGTTGCCTAGTAAACCAATTGTATTGTTCAATGTGCTTGATTGTGGTGAGACTGTGAGTGGAAAGCCCATCCACTACGGCAAGGTTATATAAAATTGGATATGTAAAATTGGTGGAACTTTATTTGGAACTTCCCATCCCTCCCCAACTTTGGATTTTTCCCATTAGTTTTTCAGTCGCGTTTTTTTTGTTCACTTGTATATACTCATACCTATAACCACTTATTTATTACATGAACCTGTAGACATAATTTATACACCTGTACACACTCATTTATTAAATGAAGAAGAAAAAAAAAAGTGTAATTTTTCTTTTATCGATCATGGTAATCAAAGTAAAACATTTTAAAGCGTTTTATGAAAGATTATTTCATGTATAGTGTTTATTGTGATACACTTGATACACTAAATAAGCTGCAATCTGTTTACTAACAGAATCCATTTTCCTGAAAATTGGCTATCAAATCTTAAGCTGAGCCAGCGTAAAACATTAAATTTCTGCACATTGGCAGCCTGTATTACATTATCATGGATGGGAACCTTCCATTATTTTATCAAATATCCAATTGAGCTGAAATTCACTTGAATTTTCCCCTCGTCCATCTGACAGGTGAGGTGTGACATTGAAGCTGATAATGAATTGTTGTCCTCAACTTATCAACACTCGAGAGAAACGAGGTTGAAGTGCAGCTTCAAAATTCGTGTAAACACTTTCAATAGCGATGTATTAAAGTAATGAAATTCGAGCCTCGCCCTATAGTTTTCGTGACGTTATTTATGTTGCGTACAAGGAGTTTTTTTAAAAAACGGTGTTTTAAAAAATATCTTTTCTGACTATACTACTTCCCTGCGTCCCTATTTTTTACAACAGTTCATCGAGCAATTTAAACATTAACACTCAGTATAAAAAAAGGTTGTACCTTTATGTAAACCATTTCTCATCAATTATATCTTCTAGGTCAGGGGTGGCCAACCCAAATGATCTTACGAACCACTTTGGAAATGCATCACAACTCCGCGGGCCGCCTAAAAATTTATATACCTCCATATTACATTTAGACCCACTATAGAATGATAAATTGAAACATAAGGAGATATTAATTTTGTGTTTACCATTATTCTTACATGCAAGCATAGATAATATAATAACAATGATACTAAAAGCACATTGTAAAGAAATATAGAATGTTCGAAATGAAATATAAATATATATATATATATATATAAACGAAATAAAAAAAATAAAATCATTAAAAAATATTTATTTTACCACACACTTTCACTTACTTTTTTGCAGATCGATCTCAATTTGTGTATTTGCACATCGTAATGGGTGTTGCAGGTGTGCGTCCGTCATGTTTGAGCATGTTTTGTGTTGGGTCAATTTCATTTTCAAAAAAAATAAATAAATAAATAAATGAATTGCAGGTGTCAGTTGAACCAAAAGTACTAACAATTCAACTAAGAGTCTGATTTTCTCTGCTATCAACAATCAATTGTCCGTATCTACTTTCCACTATCTTTGGATTTGTAACAAATTTAGTCCTTGTTATATTCTTGTATCAAATTGCTAGATAACTATTATTTCTCTTTTTTATGATTAAATGATAAATTAAGATTCTTTTGATAGTCATATTAAGATATTATTTTACTTAATATAGTCATAAATATTTAACTTTTAAATTTTAAACTGTATAATATCTTATATTTATTCTAATACCCCGGAATCTTGATAGACGAACACTTTACATGAAAACCACACTTAACTTACACCAGGCAAAACTATTGCAATATCGCAATAAAAAAATGGATCATTTTATCTTAAATTCCATCAATAATAAAATTTCAATTTATTTGCCAACATTATTTTCCGGTCAAGACTAAACTAAAAACAAGTAATATAAAAAATAATTTTTAAAAACAATTCTTACTTTTTTCCCACTATATTGTAGAAAGTCCATTATAAATAATTTTCATTCATTTTTTTTAATTATATCTGGCGCCATCTATTGGTTGAGATATGCAACTAAAATTAATGAATTAAATTTACTGACTGAATTAATATTTGAAAAAATTGTATTAACATCCAGTGTCATCCACTACAAGATAACCCGAGTGGATGAATAAAAAGTATATTATGAACGATTCAAAATGTGAACAAGATATATATAGGGAGAGTGTGAGCTAATAGAAGGAATTGAATAAATAAAAAAATAACTCGATAGTTTAAGAAACTTAACCCTAAGGAATGAATTTTAAACCTTCTTGGACTAACTACTAATCATAATAAAGCAGTTATTTTTATTGACTCCCAATCTGCTATCTTGGCAACTGTCTCCCATACGCCTAATGATTGCTACCTTGTTGAAGAGGCTAAGATAAATCTGTCCAATGCAATTGCTTCTGGCTGGGAGATTGTTTTTCAGTGGATTCCCAGCCATTGCGGGGTGCCTGGAAATGAAAAGGCCGACGTCTTGGTCAGAAAACGGTTGTAAATTACCACAGACACGATTCCCTTTATCCTTCCATCCATTTAGTTCTGAGGTAAAGACGAAAATAGACAGACCCTTAAAACAAACTTGCAAACTCCTTTCAACTGATAAAACGTGGAACATACTTGTTTCATCCCCCATCCCAATGGACTTGCCCCGTGCAGTTTTTACAGCAAATTTCCGACAGGACATGATTTTCTTAACAAACACTTGCACCGCATGGGTGTAGCTACTCATGATGTTTGTGCTCGTCGGGTGAAGCCATGGACTTTTTACATTTGACAACATGCATTGCACTTGATTTTATGACTTTTAACTCTGAAAACTTTACCAAGGCTAAATTTTCTTGGACTGCTGGAGCTCTTATGGCGGATATCGCTACAGTTTGATGTAGGGAAAAAAAGGAATTTTAATATTTTTAAAATTTAAAGACACTTGCAATATAACTAAATATGCATTATTTATTTTTGAAATCACTATTATAAGTAAATATAATGCTTAAAAAAATAACTATATTATCTTATTTGATATGTTAATTGGTCAATTTACTGAAAACAATTTGTTTGTAAATATCTTCCTTTTTATATTTTGAAATTTTGTCGAAAGTAGTATTTTATATTTATAATTTTCTTGAATTATGTAAATAAATCCACGGAAAAATCACATATTTTATGCTAATTTAATGCCTATGAAAGAAATTATCTGTACAAAAAAAATGGAAAAAAAAATGGCTCCGAATTTGATATTTTTAAAAACTATTACTTACAAGAGACAAAAAGTTTTCTAATTAGGAAAAAATAAATTTTTTTACTTTGTACATTTTTTTTCGAATCAATTTTTAGTAATTGAATAAGTAAAATAAAAAGGTCACACGCAAATCGATTTCTCTAAAAGGATTCCATCAGAAATAAGTATAACTTTTGAAAATTTATTCCGAAATCCATAAACGTTTGAGGTCTTTGACATGAAAATGACTCAAGTTGAGAGAATAAAGGCAATAAAATTTTTCTTTTCTTAGAAATGTATTGTGCTGAAAAGTGGAAATCAAATTTTCTCTTCAGAAGAACATATCAGCTATCATAAAAGTGAGGCCTTTCCTTACATATAAGACATTCGTGACACCCATAGAGTATAAAATAGTACAAATAGGATACGCAATGAAGTTGCCTTTTAAAACATTATTCTTCTAAAAAAGAAGATTTTTTTTAGAGATTTTGTTTAAGTCAAAACATCAGGTCAATAACTTTTCCGAGAAATTTCTTGAAATAGTTTCTGCTTAAAGAAATAAAAATGTTAAACTTGAAACAAAAACGATACCTAACCTGATTTTTTGGTACAATATGGAAGTATACGATACCGAAAGTTGAGTCGAACAATTGACATGCAAGGATATTCTTTTGATCATATGACTAATAAAAAAAAGAAATAATTATAGTAATAATAATAATAAATTATAATAATAATATAATTAATAAAATTTCAGTTTGTATTGCAACATCATTTTTCCGGTAAAGACTAAATTAAAAAAAAAAAAATCCTCTAGAAATTAAGGAACCTAAACCTTTTTAAAATTTAAAGCCATGCATTCTACAGAATAAATAAATAGGCATTATTATTTTTGAAATCAATATTATGCTATAAGTAAATATAATGCTTAAAAAATAATTTCGAATTATGTTGTATTATTATATAAAAATAGTTATAATTATAGCTTATCTTATTTGAGTTTTTGATAACTGAAAATTATTGAGAGCTATCAATAATAATAATCTGTATATATATTCAATAACTTTTTATACGGAAATTGAAAACTATACATAATTAATAGGCTTATATGTCAAATAGGTGTACAAAAAATGTGCTTCTAGCTAAATAATAGAGAGGCTTTACTGAAAAAAACTTCCTTTTTTTGCACTAATTGGTAAAAAATTGCACGAATTATTTTTATGCTTGTTATACGATGAAGAAATCTAATGTACAATTACATGGTAAAATGTAAAACTTTAGGAAAAAGAATTCAGGTGTGGTTTTCGGCCACACCTGATCCATCATTCATATATCATTGAACTTTGTTTCCCAATAGACGAACCTAACCTAGAGGCCTATTAAATACAGATTAATCGGAATTTTATTAAAACGTTGCTCACATTTGGAAAATAATGATAAACAGATGTTATGTTCTAATGCAGCTGGCAAACACTTACACAAATGTCTTGGATGCCTTAAGGCAAGCGCTGCACCGACCTCACTCACTGAGCATTATACAGGAGGTGCATGTAGCTTGAAGATAAGCTGCGGGCGCGGAGTAACAATGCGCCTGTAATGCTCTACGATCCTGTTAGACCGGGAATTACAGTGTACCAATACAACAATCCATGGCATCCATTCCGAACCAATACAAACATCCATGGCACTGCCGGGAGTCGAACCGGAAACCTGTGGTATCGAGCGTCAGAGCGCTGACCACTCGGCCATTCAGGTCGTCTTATGGAAGCATAAAAATTTGAAAATTGAGAAATGCAAATATAAAAATTCGAAATGCATATTTATTTACAGAACTGATATTTATTTACATTTATTTAAAATTAACTATAATTAAAGTTAGTCCCATCTTTTATAGGTATTTACACTTGATTACTGACATTCTGTTTCCCCAAAAATTATGCGAACAATTCTTTCAAAATATTTCAATCATAAAATGCAGGCAGTTTGTGTGAAATTCTACTAATGTTCAGCAACATTTTATTCCGTTTAATAATATATGTTTAAAAAAAATGTCCTAAAATTGTATTTCAAATTAAATACATGATAAAATAAAGGATATTCAGTGGAATCCAAAGATAGTGGCAAATTTTCTCGTAGAGTGCATAAATTCTAAAAATATTCTATTTCGTAGAATTGTAAATTTTTATTCTTCCGACATTTTATTTCGTAATAAATACGTAAACGTTCGATATTTACTATTTATAAGATAAAGACAAGAATTCATGTTATGTTCTGAATGTTATGCCATGGAACAATACATATTTTATACAAGCATTCTACCGAAAACTTCTTTCGCAGTAAACTTCTTTCGCATTTTTTCGTAAAAAAATGTTTGATATTTAGCAAAATAATAAGCCAGCAAAAGTCTGGAAAATTGTATTTCATAGAACAATAAATGTTTTATTCGTTCTAACATTCTATTTTTCAATAAATAGATACAAGCGTTCGATATTTCGTAATCATAAGATGATGTGTAGAATTCCACCACATAATATATTTAGAAACATAATACTCCGCTGAACAATATATGTATATATATTTCATTTTTTCTAAAATTTTATTTTTTGGTTTCTTTGGAGGCATTTTCGGTCATCATTCCCAAAGTACTACTGTGTCCAAAAAGTAAGCACATTTTTCAATTTAAGTTGCCCGGGCTTATGGTATTTCAATTTTTTTTCTCCTTTTTTTATGTTGTTGACACTGTCCTTGACATCCGTGTAAAATTTGGCGTCCAAATATTCATTAGTGTTTGAATTACTCTTGGCTTTGTGAGACGCTGAAACTGATTCCAGCGATTTTTGAAATGTCTCTTCAATCGACTCAAAACGGTGTTCTCGGAGTGGTCTTTTGAGTTAGTCAGTCCTTGGAAATCCATTATATAAAATTATAATCCTTGTAAAAAATGAAAATTTTATATTATGCATTCTTTCTTACATTCAATGTTTAGAAAACATTACATTTCGTAGGACAAATAAGTTTATATAAGCTTTCTTTCTAGCAATCTGTTTCCCAATAACTGTAGTATTAAATCAGTATTCAGTCTTCAGTCGAATAATATATATGGTATGATGTTTGATTCTATAGCATTTTTTTCTGAAAAATTATTTTTAGAGAAACAATAAATGTTTTTTTCTTCCCAACATTCTATTTTACTATCAATTTATGCAGAGTTTCGATATACTATAGACATAGGATGATAGCATGGCTTGTCGAATTCCAGAAATGTGCCGAAACATTTTATGACGTAGAAGAAAACACGTGTACGGAATATTCCTAACATTCTTATTTTAAACACATGCATCTAAACACATTTGGATATTTAATTGAATCATAAGAAGGTGGAATGATTTGTCCTGCTATAGAGCTACATTGTAGGATACTGTATTTTGTGGAATAATATATATTTTTATTCTTCCTGGCATTCAATCTCGTAATAAATGTATGCAATCTATCGACAATTAATTGCCATAAGAGGATGATATGAAGTGTGGAATTACAACGATGTTTGCAAACATTTTATGCCTTTGAAGAATGCATATTTTTAAAACCGTATCTTCTAAAATTTTTTCACAAAAATATACGAAATACGGCTCCATATTAAGCTGAATCATAAGATGTTGGCAAGGTATCTGGTAATGCAACACTATCCAGTCGAGGGGATTAAATCCAGCTAGAGTTGCGACTCTCTTGTGTTCAATACATTTCTTTGGCCTCCGCTTCGGCTAGATGGGAGGTGCACCTCAGTTTCCGACTTTATCAATTGGCTAGCAATTACCGATCCTGGTTGTTTGGAATTTCTCTAGATTCAAGCAATGGATCATTTCTTGGACACCTCGGTAATGTGGAGGCTATAGGTGACGACGTTAAAACTATCAAGAAGCTAAAATCTGGTGTTCTTCTTATCGGAACTTATATCACCTTATATCAATCAAAATTATTTTTATGCTCTAACCGATTTCACAATTTTCCTGTAAAAGAAGCTCAAAAAACATATTATTGCTAAGGTGTTATTTTTGAACTAGGCTTCCAACATGTATTCCTCAATGAAATCTTCTCAGAATTGAGTTCACGAGGTATTTTATTAGCCCGCAGAATAATAATAAAAAATGTCCTGATTTTATAACAACAAAACACATAGTTCTGAAATTCTATTGATCCTTCCTACCCAATGCTATTAAAGCCGGATATCTTTGTACGACCCTATATTCCAAACCCACTCCGGTGTTTTAATTGCCAG
>BPLQ01011321.1:12368-25197 GCA_021605075.1 Caerostris darwini | reverse complement strand
AATAATTTTTTCTTCCTTTTCTTATTTTTTTTTTTTTTTTTTTCTTCCTCTTTTCTTTTTAAAACCAAACCCCTCCCCCCCCCCAAAAAAAAAAAAAAAAAAAAAAAAAAAAAAAAATTCAAGAGCTCAAAACTACTCTGAAAATATTGTATCCTGAAACAAAATTACAAAAACAATTCTACCTCATTTGCATCAATCACCAGAATTTATGTAAATTTGTTTTATTAGAACTTTTTAAAAACCTACCTACTGTTATACCTACATTTTTGTTTTAGACTAGATTTTGATTCACTAGATTGTAAATTTATCTTTCAATTGTAGCATGCGTCTTTTCTAATTTCTTACGTAATTTTTTTTAAAGAATGTTTTCTATGAGACACGACTTTAAAGCATGTTATAGAATTGTTGTTTTTATTGTCTAACAAATTGTCTGGAGCAGTTTGACCAAAACTGTGCCATAAAACTCCAACCAACCGTTCGTATCAATAGCTATCGCAATCCTCGCCAAGGAGACAGCGCCGATGCTACAGTTTACTAGCCAAAGGCGCCAGATAATATGACAGCATTTAATTGAGAAAGAAAGGTTTATGATGGGATATAATTTTTTGATCTTAAGAGGAAGTGGAGAACAATAATGATTTTGACTACTCTGAAATATTTTTGTCACGAAATAAGGATAATCCTTTAATCGTATAAATTTTGTTCACACAGCTGGGAGGATTCCTTCTTATTGTTATACCTATACCATGACTTTTGTGAGGGAAAGCTACATTTTTTTAAATTTTTTATAAATAATAAAGAGTTTCAAAATAAAAGATAAATAAACAGTAGTAAGAAAAATAAAAAAAATATGGAGTAAAGTTCGTATTCAAGTAATATGAAACACTGAAGCATTCTATACATAGAAAAAAAAAAAACGAAATACCAACCAAACAACCAGAATACCAAATTGTTCGAAACTTTATTTCTGTAGATGCTTGAATAAAAATCACTTGTTACTAAAGTATAACCTGGATTTCTCTCTTTATTATGTAAGGTTCAATATATTACATTATTACACACATTACACATTATTATTATTATTATAAGGTTTAATATGTTACGTTCTCCTTTAATATGTTTGTGTACGTATTAATATAGTTAAATTTAATTAATTAATACTGAAATCAAAGTTTTAATACACATATTTACCTTTGTTATTTTTTTAATTCATTTTTTCTAATTTTCTTTTAAAACAATATTCCTAAATGAATTAAAAAAAATTCGATAAAGCTTAGAATCGTCAAAAGAAAACAGATTTTCCAGCGTTAAGTGTTTTTTTTTTTTCTTTCAAATAAATTTTCCAAGAAATCTTAGTGATCTTAAAATGAAAACTCTTTGAGTGATATATCTCTGCACGATCCATTCTCCCCAGCAAACATAAAATAAACTGCTCAATCCAAAAGAAGACCATCACTTCCATGGAGAAGACATGAAATCATCTTTTCTTCAGCCCAGAGATGCTACTGAAAGGCCCAACAAATGCATATTGGAGCCCTTTCCGATCCACTACCTCCGCGCAGTGCATTACACGTTTAAAGATTTCGTCTACATCTGATGGACAAAGAAGAACATCCGATAAAGTGATAGTCAAGATTGCTTCCCTGTGTTGGAAGGGGGCGTTTGGGAGGGTGCACAGTGTCGTGAATCCTAACGATATTGGAAAGCAAAATCGTCCCTGTTTATTTAAAGGGGGTTGGGAGAGAATATCCGACTCCATGCATTTTGAAACATCAGAAGGGAGTGAAAACGTTCTGCAGTTATTTGGAATTACAGGGTATTAAATTTTCACCATTGTTTGATTTCGTTTTTATAACGGGTGCCTTTTACACACTATCTCGAAATGTGTAACAGTAAATCCCCTCTATTATTACATAATTTTAGTACAATTTACTATTATGTTGTTGTTGTTCTAATGTAGCTGGCAATGCAGAAACAGTTAATATTTATGCAAGCGCTGCACCGCTGAGACTAATTGAGCACTACCCAAAGGGCATGTGAAGCTTAAAGATAGGTTACAGAAGAGGAGTAACACTACCCCAGCAACGCTCTACGATCCTGTTAGACAGGGACTTACGGTTTAAAGTGGATTCCGAACTACTCCAGACATCTATGGCACCACCGGGACTCGAACTCGAAACCTATGGTACCGAGCGCCAGAGAGCAAGCCACTCGGCCACTCAGGGCCCCATTTGCCAAATATTGAAATCAATATTTTAATGCAGATCTTTACTTCTTTTCCTACATTTTAAAACATTTTCTTTTTAAAACAATATTTCTAAATGAATAAAACCTGTAGCAATTAAGAAATTCCCTCATGCTGGAATCATGAAAAGAAAGCAACTTTCAGAGTGTTGAATGTTTTTTTCTTTCAAATATATTTCCACAAAACTTGCTGCTGAACACTCGTAACTTATTGAGTCCTAGTGATGCTTAAAATGAAAATCTCTCTCTGAGAGATTTATCTCTGCACGTTCCATTCTCACCCGTTTAACATAAAATAAACTGCGCAATCCAAAAGAAGACCATCACTTCCATCGAGAGAAGACGTGCAATCCTCTTTTCTACAGCTCAGAGATGTTATTGGAATGCTTGGAAGGTGAACAACAATTGTATATTGGAACCTCTTTCCGATCCAGTACTTCCGCAGAGTGCATCACATGTAGTAAGATCTTGTCTGCATGTGACAGATAAAGAAGGAACATCGGATAAAGTGATAGTTCAGATTGCTTTCTGGGTAGGAGGGTGCACTGCGCCGTGGATCCTAACGATATTCGAAAGGAAAATCGTTCCTGTTTATTTAAAGGGCGTTAGGAGAACATCCTATTCCATGCAGTCTGAAACATCAGAAGTTGAGTTCTGCTTTTATTTGGCATTGTAGGGTATTCAATTTTCTGGGTTTTTTATTTCGTTTCTAAAATTGGTGTTGTTTACACACTATCTCGAAATGTGTAATAGTAAATCTATTTGATAATTACACAATTATTTACACTATTATTATAAAATTTTCACGGTTTTTGTATTGTTTCTTTTAGCACACTGTATGACGCTATGTTACAGTAAATCTATTTTACTTTTAAAAATAAAAGATGAATGAATGACTAAGGATTCTGCGTTGCTTTTATTGATATAAAATTATTATTTTTAATTTTTTCCCCTGTATATTATAATATAAAAATGGGGCCTTATGGCTGAGTGTCTGGCGTTCGGTACCACGCGTTTCGGGTCCGAATACCAGTGGTGCCATGGATGTCTCAGGTGAGAATTGCAGAACCTATTCACGATCTCGCCTATTTTTTAACTTCGAATAATTATAGTAATTAGAGATAACCTATTGAAGATACTTGAAGAAGGGGGAAACGGTATGACATCAAAAATATTGTTCTAACGATTTATCCCATCCAATGGCCTTGCTGTAGTGGATGGGCTTTCCACTCACAGTGTCACAACTGTTGAATGACTTGGAAGTCATTTTTTCCATCGAAAGACGGAAACAATCTAGCAGATTGAACACTACTGTTGGTTTAATGTGCAAGTCATGTCAAATACGTTGTCATTTCGATTCAAAATATCACTGGCAGCCGAATTCACATTCTTTATGCGCGTGCAGCGCCATCTATTATTATACTTTGGAACTTTTTTTGACGCCGTATCGTTCCCCACTTCTACAAGTATCGTCAGTTCAAATTTAAACTCAGTGTGATGAGTGGTTCTTTTTTTACAGCATTTTGAAAGTGGGACTTAGTGTTTTTATTTTTTATTTTTTCGTTCTGATTTTTTTATGTTAACCTCATAAGTTACTTTTATTATTTTATTTTAGTTATTTTTTTCCACACCGGCTCTTTCCCTCCCTTTGACATGCATTTTGTATTGTATATAAAAGTTTTTGAAAATATTATTATCAAGAGTTAAATTAAAAAAATATAATCCTTAATAACCTTTTTTTTTTATTAAAAAACATCTTTTGATGTTTTGATCTCATCTACCAGATATAATTATATGAGTACCCATTTTTCATCCATACAACCAGGAGCGACGAAGTCATCGAATCTCTACAGAAACAAAACAATCCACGAAGCCCGTCATGCCCGTTGAAAAATGTCGAATCCCCGTATTAGGAAGCATTGTGTCTTGACTCGCCACAGACTTTATTAATAGCCTCCCAATTCGCTTACTGCAATCGTTAACCACCCTGCTTTCCGATAGTGCTCGCTGATAGCAGCTGTTGGTGGGTGGATCCATCCATCCTCTACAGACGGAGATTCGGCGTTTCTATGTTAGATATTTAGTTGCGTATTTTGCGTCGTGTTACTCTAGATTTGACTATTATAAAATCAATGCTATAAATATAGGTCATTATGCAAAAAAAGATGGCGGAGTCTTTGTCTATTGAAGAAAAACAATTCTATGTGATTCCAAGCCCATTTTTCTTTTTTATCGCAGACACTGCTAAAAAGTTTCTGAATAATAATAAATTTGTTTACCCGATTTTTAAGGAATTAAATTTACGCACAGTATCATCATTTAGTGCATTGTAACAAATTACCCAATAATCCTAATACCTATATTCTGATGATTTTGCTAATTTTTTTCACAAATGAAAAAAATATATTTCTGATAGATAAATATACAGGGGGATTATAATTAAAGTCCCCCTTTCAAAATACTGTAAAAAAAGAACCACTAGTCACAAAGAGTTCAAATTTGAACTGAAGATACTTGAAGAAGGGAGAAATGGTATGACATCTGTAAAAAAGTTTCAAAGTGTACTAATAAATGGCCCATACTATGCACATTAAAAGACGCGTATACGCGCGACACATTGCATTTAGTATAAAAATGAGGAGTACATGGCATTGATTATCAATACATAAATTTTAAAAAATAACCCTTCATAAACTTCATCCCACAAAACGTCATTAGATTAATCGTAATATTTTTGGTTTGGTCTACGGTCATCTTGTGCACACGAGGGCTAAACAGATCGCTTAATTTTTTGAGGCATCTATTTTTAAGATGTTGAAAAATAAAATAAATAAATAAAATTATAATTAATTAAACTATAATAATATATAATAATTATTAAAAATATTATTAATAAATAATTTAAAATTATAAATTGATCTTATCTACCAAATATAAATTTATGACTATCCATTTCTCATCCATACAACCAGGAGCGATGACAGACCAAGTCATCGGATCTCTACAGAAACAAAACAAAGTCGCCTTTCTGTCATCGGCGTTGAAAAATGTCGAATCCCCGTATTAGGGAGTATTGTGTCTTGACTCGCCACAGACTTTATTAATAGCCCTGGCAATCCGCTTACCGCTATCGTTAATCACCCTGCTTTCCGATAATGCTCGCTGATAGCGGTTGTTGGTGGGTGGAACACGAATGGAATCAATTCATTCTCTACGGATGGAGATTCGGCGTTTCTATGTCAGATATTTTGCTTCGTGTTTTGAGCCGTGTTGCTATATACTTGACTGCTATGAAATCAGTGCTATAAATATAGGCCATTATGCAAAAAGAGGATGGACTCTTTTTTTCTATTGAAGAAAAACAATTCCACGTGATTTTAATCCTTTATTAAAGTCACGGCAAAAAGTTTCTAAATAATAATAAATTTGCTTTACCCGATTTTTACGGAATTAAATTGACACACAGTATCACCAACATTTGATATCACTTTATCAATACTTTAATTTTTATCACTACTTTTATCAATAATTTTCACTTTATCATTAATATCACTTTATCAATTTTGGAGCCTGATGGTTGAGTGGCTAGCGCTCTGGCGCTCGGTACCACAGGTATCGGGTTAGAATCTCGGCGGCGCCATGGATGTTTGTAGTGGTTCGGAATCCACTTTTAACCGTAGGTACCAATCGCATACGACCGTAGAGCGTCACAGAGCCCAATGAGACTTCTCACCCACATCATTCTCAAACTGTAAAAGGGACAAATCAACTCTAGGCAAGCTGATGTGATGTGGTGTGGTAGTAGCAGTAGCAGTAGACTTAAGTGTGCTTTCAATGTCACCCATTCGGCTATATAATCTCTCTTTGACTTGTGCAGCTCTCGTTTTTCATATATTTACAGAATAAGGCCATTTTACATAATGAATTAGATAAATTAAATAATATAATCAATTATAAAAACTACTAAATAATCAAAACAAAATTTATATTCATATGGAATTTAATTTCAGAGTCTATTTAATTAATATTATCATCATTTGAGAATAGTCATGTAGATAATATATGTAAATATTTAAAATGAATTCAATTTGGCGAAGAACAAGTCTGTGTAGAGCACTCAGATGTGTCAAGATTGGGTCTTTAATCTATATTCATGAGAGCGAAGGGTGTTTATGCCTTCATATAAATTGGTTGCCAGGGGCAACGAGAAAATTAAGTCCTCTAGGTGGTTATCTCTTGCACATCGGCGTTATCTCTGATTTCGCACGCCGATGAGTAAATATACTTAGCGAAACTTTTTCCAGTTTTACGAGACTTAATATTAATCCATTTTATGGTTCGATTTCTTAAAAAAAAAATGCGAATATTCTCTTTTTATGATTTTTTGATTTTCATTCAGAACTTACTGTTTGGCCAAATGTGTGTACATTGACTTCATTCCTTGACAGACCTGTAGCAGATTTAGCATTAGTCAGGATGCACCTTTAAGTAATGCACCTACATTTTTTCACCAAATAATAAAATTAAAAATGTTTTGAATAAACAGGTGAACCATTTAGGGATGCCATGAGAGGTGTTGACATCTTTCTTCCTGAGCATAATGGAATAATTTTTTAGCGTTCAGGTGATGTCTCTGAGATAGACGCGGAAAGTGTCGAGGTTCGATTCTTGTTATCCATTTAAAGAAAACTCAATGACATATCCATCATGATTATCAGCTTTTTCATTCAGAAGCCGCGACCTGATGGCCGTGTGGCTAACTGTCTGGTTCTCGATACCATAGATTTCGGCCTCGTATCCCGGTGTAGCCATGAATGTTTGTAATGGTTCGGAATCCACTTTAACCAGTAGTTCCTGGTCTCAACAATATAAATTACATTCTAAATAATTAAAGATAGCACGAAATTTATTATTTTCAAAAATAAATCCAGTACACCCCTCTACAGTATGGTTCGAAGTTATGCGTATATGGTTAAATGTGTATAGAAGAACGTTCCTTTTCTACCCATATAAAAAGACACACAGAAAAAAAAATTATACTATTCAATAAGAATACAGAACAGCAATTGGGGACTATTGGCCGAGTGGCTAGAGTTCCAAACAAGTTTCAGGTTCGAGCTCCGGTGGTGCCATGTGTGGATGTTTGTAGTGGTTCGAAAACCACTTTAAATCGTAACTCCCGGTCTAATAGAATCGTAGAGCATTGTGGGGGTAGTGTTACTCGCGTCTGTAGCATATCTTCAAGCTACGCGTGCCCGCTGGGTAGTGCTGAGTGAGTAACGTCGGTGCAGCCCTTGCTTATGGCATTAAGATGAACTGTCTCTGTATTGCTAGCTTCATTAAAATAACATTCAGGAGCTAAGATATCCATCTGATCAAGGATGTAGAATCAAATAAAACATTTCCGATGTCTAGCTCTCTATAATAATTTTATGAATTACGAAGGGATTTAGTAAATATGTGAGAAATAAATTTAAGGACTTTTATTGAACTCGTACATCTAAAACAAAAAAAGGTTTTGAATTAACAAATTATTTTTAAAATTTTAAAGGGGTAGTGTTTGTACTCACTTAATAGATAACGGAGTACTTTATAATTTTCATACAAAAAAAAATATATGTCGTATTAAAATCCCAGTACTGAAACAGCAGATAGCAAAATATCATTGAATTCCTAAAGCAGTTAGCGTCTTTTTAAACATTTACTTTTAAAATAAATTTTTAGAAATAGTGAAAAGTGTTTTTATAAAATATATTTTTAAGCCGATTTCCATCTACTTATAAAATGCATCACATTCGATCCTGATTCCTCACCTCTGCATCTGACAGCAATTTTTCAAAATGTGACTTTTTTCTGAAGATTTTCACAACTTATCTAGTGTCTTTTTTAACCACACTTTTTTTTGCAACCATATCGTGAATGATATTTCAATGGTTATGATTAACAAGCATAGCTACCTAAGTCAAACTGGCCCTGAAGGGTTTTTCTTGACCTCTTTGATTAGTTCAATTCATTTGCTCCGAAGTTATATTAAATTCTAAATTTACGAATGAAGTAATTCATGACATTACTTTTATCTCCGCCATATACAACAGGACAACTTAACTTATCATATCTTATGTAGGCAGCGAGATTCATCAGCGGTTTTCCCTACCGGTTTGTCGCTCTGCGGTCATTTTGTGCACACTTCGGGCTAATTAGACCGGGACCTACAGTTAAATGTGGATTCCGAACCCCTCATACACATCTATGCTATTGCCAGGAATAGAACCTGAAGCGTGTGGAACCAACGGCCAGAGAGCTAGCCAATTGGTCATCAGCGGCATCAGCGTTGTTTCCAAGAAATGAAACCAACAGTTCGTTTAGAAGAAATAGTTTTCTTAGTCTCCAACACCTTGACAAATTAAAAGAGGTTCGCTTCTTTTTAAATGTTGTGCTTTCTCTTATGTTTTCTAAGTTGAATAGGATTTATGTATGGCATATGTCGCAAATTTTATCCGATAACATCTCAGGAAAAGAAGGAAGCAAAACAATAAAGAACCTACTAAAATATTGACTATAAGGTTGGTGCATAATTATCAGGCGTTTCTTTGAAGTTCTATATTTTAATAAAATTTTACACTATTTTATAAATTTATACATGAAAATGTCCTTCAAATTTTTTTTATAAAAATGCATGTCCATAATCACACTCATTTTTGGGTTGGGTTCCGCCAATAACAAATCCCGTTTAAGATGATTTCCCAATGGATGATTACGCTTCTATCCTACCAACAACACCACATTGCCTTATTAAAGTGCACGCCCTTCGTTATTCCTTTTGGTGAAACTCCTGGCGAAACGCAGACCGTCTTTCTTTAGAGGTTTTTGAAGCGAAGCCATGGTTCATCCCCAGTGATAAGATCCTTCAGAGACGGACTCCGTTCCTCTCTTTGAGGCAAATCGGTGAAAATTAGGAGGCTTTATTGTTGTCGCTGAGTTCATGGGGGATCCACCCAGTCAATTTCCATACCTTTCCAAGCTTTTTGAGACGACAAACGATGGTTGAATGGTCCACATTGAAATTGTCGGCCAGCATTCGAATTGTCAAGCTTTCGTCCTCGTCCACGGCTGCCAAAAGTGCCTGGACGTTGAAGTCGATGGTTGCTCTATTCCTGCCTTATCTTCCAAGCTAGTGTCGCCGCATCGACTTTCGCTGATTGGGCCCTCACCAAAAAGGTTCGTTGAAATCGAGAAATGACTGCACTGCTTTCCATTCTTCCTCAAAATGGTACAGCATAATATGACGAATACGAGTATGATTATCGACACGCATTTTTATAACCTAAAAGTAGAAGATTATTTTCATTCATAAATTTATAAAATAATGTAAATTTTTATTGAAATATAGCACGTCTGATAATTATACACCAACTTAATAAAATAGCGCCTTAGCTTGAGTAGCCAACAAATAAGGATTCAACACTGCGTGTTTTAAGTATATTTTAACCGATGGTATTTCAGAAAAGGTGGAAAAAATTCAGCAAGGCAATGCAACAAGAAACTCTGTCGAAAAGTACAAATTTGGTGCCTTCACTTGAGTATCTTGCAGAGACTCGTTCAAGAGTGATTCGATACAAAAATACCAAGTGAATGAATTCCTATGAACGATTCGCTTGGGTACCATTTCGAATAAGTTATTTTAGAACAAGTTATGAATTGTCTAGAATGTGTTGATTTTGTTGAGATTTCTATGTTAATTTTCTCAGTCATTGTTAGTAATTTTAATCCATTTTCGCTTAATCAAATTTTCAGCTTCTGCATTGAATATTTTGCAATAACTTGCAAAAGTTGCATCATGGGATGTGTTAGTATTCGAAATGTGCACTCAATCGAATCATTCAAATTCTTTAAGCTTCAAATAACGTAGCATTGTTGTTTATCATGACTAAAATATTAAAATCATTTGCTACTAGAGGGTGATTATAATTAAAGTGACCCTATTCAGAACGGTCTAGAACTCGTTCTACTTAGCGGATTTTGATGAAACTTGGCATACACGGTAACCATGGGGAAAAGATTTTTGCAATAATAATAAAAAAAGTAGTTCACATTTTGATCATTAGGGGGAATTGTGGCGCCTAAAGAAGGACAAAAAATTTGTTAAAACCATTAAAATTTATTCAAGTACGGAATATGCTGAACGTGTGATCCATTGACATCAATTACATGTTGAAAACGCATTGTAGCGTGTTCAATGGTACAGCGAAGAAACTCTCGACGGATTTCAGCAACATGGCGTGTCATGCTGGATTTCAACTCAGTTAAATTTCTGATTCCCCCTCCATAAACACGATCTCTAAGGAATCCCACCAACCAGAAATCACAGGGATTTAATTCGGGTGAACGAGAAGGACAAGCATCCGGAAAAGATCTGGATATTAGGTGATTATCGCCAAAATTAGCACGAAGCAGTTCTTTGACTTGGAATCAAATGTGAGGATTTGGACCATCTTGCATGATGACAGTGGTCTGCAAACATTGTCGTTTCTGCAAAGCAGGAATGGCTTGTACATGTACTTTAGTTATAACCACTCTGTAAGTAATAAGCCAGTTTTATATTTGATACACTTTTGTATAGTTATTTTGTCTTATATATTTAAATTAGAGGAACCTCAATGGCCGAGTGGCTAGCGTTCTGGCGATCAGTACCACAGGTTTCGGGTTCAAGTCCCGGTGGTGCCATGGATGTTTATGAGTGGTTCGGAATCCACTCTAAACAGTAGGTACCGGTCTAGCATGATCTCACAGCGTTGCGGAGGTATTGTTATTCCGCGTCCGTAGTTTATTTTCAAGCTACACGCACCTCTTGGTTAGTGCTAAGAGAGTAACGTCGGTGCAGCGCTTGCCTTAAGGCATCAAAGACATCTGTCTTAATGTTTACCTGTTGCAGGAGAACAGAAAAAAGATATTTAAATTAGAGTTAATTGCCGTCAAATTAGAGTTAACATTGCCGTTTCTGTAAAGCAGGAATGGCCTGTAGATAAATTTTAATTATAACCATCCTGTATAAAATAAGCCAGTTTTATATTTGATATAATTAAAATCATATTAAAATTATATCTATATATATATATATATATGGTTATAATTAAAATTATATATATATATATATATATCTATATATATATGTGGTTATAATTAAAATTATATATATATATATAAATTAGAGTTAATTTTTATCTAATTTCAAAATATATATTTGTAAAACATCCAATTATAAATAAGAGAATTTATATAAAAATTTCGTGTGTTTACTAAGAAATACTTAATGCTGCCACCAATAATATATAAATAAATTTTGAAAAGTTTGATTACGAAGAAACAGCTTTCTAACCTATGCGTTTTACAATGGCTTTCTCTGCATTCTTAAAATAGAACTTGCAAACTAACAGAAACAAATATATGTACATTTTTCAACATTTATTTGTGTTCTATATCGAAAAATGTACAGGCGTTCTCGAGCTTACGATGACGATTTTTTTCTAATGTTGAATACGAATCAGAAATTTAAAGAACAAGTTAGAGAAGAAAGTTTTTTTTTAAATTCCTGTAAAACTTATGTCATCTACCCAAAGGCAGCTGCATGTTTTTTTCAAAACCAAATATCTGACAGACTAAATCGGCGCGTTTTTGTGATGAAGGGAAAATCCCGTTTTAGAGAGATCTTTTATCATTCATCAGATACGATCTCAGTTTTTCCCTCTTCAGGAAAAATAGTAGCGAAAAAAATGAAACAGGCTGAAATATTCCCTTTTTTTTAAATTCCAGTTCTGATTTTTATATTTTTGGCAAAAATGCATTCTCAGAATTCAGTTTTCTTTTCTTTAGTTATACAAAAAAAATGTGACATAATTTTATTATTTTTTTTATTGCTCGAAAAAAAAATCGGCTTAAACCGTCCTGACGGCTAAAATAGATCTGGAATTGGAAAGCAAATTTACTTCTAGAACAGAGGTGGCCAACCCGCGGTCCGCCTTGAATATTTTTCCAGCACGTAAGATTTATTACATTTTTACAAAATATATTTATTTTATAATGACCAAAGTAGTGAACACCAATGTATTAAAAAATACATTGTGTGCATCCGTATATTCAATAACTAATTGTCGCAACTAAGAGAAAAAAATTAACTGTAATTTGGCCATTCCTGTAATATTCCCATCAATTGCTTCATATATCTCTTACATTATTAAGCATTGACATATTCCTGAGTTTAATCATCCGTTCTCCAATGTTCACACATGATAAGTTGAAATTTGCAGAGCAGATTTTTTTTTTTTATATATTTAAGTTGGAGTTAACTTTTATATTCATTTCAAAATATATATTTGTAAAATATCAAATTATAAATAAAAGAATTTATATAAGAATTTCGTATGTTTAATAAGAAATGTTTCATGCTACCACCCAATAATATATAAATAAATTTTGAAGTTTGCTTACGAACAAACTGTTTCCTAACCTATGCGTTTTTCATTTGACTTTCTCTACATTCTTAAAATAGAACTTGCAAATTAACAGAATCAAATATATGTACATTTTT